>JAOUZG010019048.1:482331-584067 GCA_026289955.1 Argiope argentata | reverse complement strand
AAGTCGAATTTTATTTTGCCAGAGTTGAAATGTCATATTGCTGCCTGACTTTCAAAATAAGAGACATCTCGCTGAAATAAAAAAAAATCGCCATTTTTAGTCACATCCAGATGATGCTCTCTAGTATTTGACTTAACTGCTAACTTACCTGGAAACTTTCACCAAATGACTTAAAGCCTATTGTTGTGGACTTGTTAAATGAGAATATAAACAAGAATAAAAATGTACGTTAAAAAATTGGATTGAATCGTATTTATTTCGTAAGAAAAACATCCTGCTGATGAAAAGAAAAAGTTCAGACAGACAGACAGACAGACAGGGAATACGGCCTGAATATTTTATCCAAGTTCATCATCAGGCAGGGGTTAAAAAAAATAGAGAATTTTTTTTTTCTGTCAATGGATTTGACTATAGTCCGATAAAGTATCTGTTAATGACCCGAAAAAAACCCGAAGGTCAAAGAGAAGCCTCGCATTAAATAAAATACATGAAACCTTAATAGAATACACAGAATAATAAAGAAAAGTATAAATTCAACGGACACTAAAAATTGAATAAATATTAGACATTGGAAATTTAAACACATACCAGTATTCGTAGAGTAACAATTTCTCTCCAAGGTACCTTCATCTGAAGAAGCGTAAGGTCAACGACCTACTTAATAAAGTAATATCATCCGAGTGAAAAAAAAAGCGCAATTATTTCTTTAAGTAATGCCCCTCTGGGGCCCACCTACTATAGATGAGTACGGGTCACCCAATCTCGAGGTTCCCAGGGATCTTTACTCCCTTTATATTTACCCTCCTCTACGCCTTCTGCTGTATGCTTTTTTCTTATTTCCCTCGACGGCAAGCGAGGGAGCTTTCCATGAGAAGCTGTCGCCGCTCTGTTTGCTTCCTGCTTCTCATGGACAGTCAAAATCCCCACGTGTTGGCCGTGTGTGATGACCTATTAGACGGGTGGTACATCTTGGTCTCTGGTGTACCAATCGGTGGTATCCCAGGAATTGAACTAGGCTGCCTAAAGGGATCAAGCGAAGGGGTCACTTCTTGGGCTTGGCGTTAAGGCGGGGCCTACGAGAGGAGTCTTATCTCTCCTATGGGCCTGGAACAGCAGAGAAAGGGAAACGACTAAGCGATGGTTGCTTTTCGCCTAAGCGTATTGATTCCATCCTTTTTCGTTCAGTTTCTTTCCACCAATCTTTAAATTAATTGTGCAAAATAGCTTTAAATTTAAGAGTAATGAACAGCAGCGTTATACTTCCTTTATTTGTTGATGATTTTTAATAGAGCTATTAAATTTAGCTATACATGAACAATAAGAGCATAAAATGTTTGAAATATGTATTAATTGATTTTAAGGTCTGGCATAAGAATTTGGCATAAAAAATAATTTCGGAGAATAATTATAAAACTGTTTAAGGAAGTATATTTTTATTGTCTTTCTTTAAAATATTTTAACATGTAATTTTTTAACACTCTATGAAAGTAAAAATTTATATAAACCATTTAATTTTAAGTGAAATTGCCAGAGCCACGTTAGCCCTCTGATTTTTTTAAAAATCAGAGTTGCCCAAGAAGCACCACGAGGAGGTGTGGTTGGACTTTGCCTCTCAATTTTTTTTATTATTATTATTCAACAATTTAAATTCTATTTTTAATATTAATACTTTACTTCCATGAATACAATTTTAAGATGCACTTATGATATCCAGTTTTCTTTTTTTGCTTTTACTTAACTTTGCATTATTATTTTTAAGCTGGGTATAATTATTTAAAAATATATTAATAAAAACAGTTATAAATTTTTGGCTGTGCTCTTCTTTTGATCGTTGACATGTACAGCATATGTCTGCAATATTTAAATCTGGAATTTTACTTAATATCAATTTTTTTAATGCTGATCGTATATTTTCTGAGTGGAGAAGACTTTCATTATCTGTTAAAATAAATTTAAAAATTTTGAAGCTTGCTGCAAAAAATTTAACGATGTCTTCGTCTGGATATGTCAACTTCCCTTTGCCAATATCAATCAAATATTCTTTAGCAACAGAGTTTGTCATTTCAAAAATCAATTCTTTTTCCATTGATAATAACTTAATACAATCGCTACATTGCAGATAAGGTTTTAGCTTGTAAACCGCATATCCAGAAAGATAAATATACTAAGGAATCAACTCTTCTTCTTCATCAGTAAAATTATAAAAATCTACACCTTTTATTTCAAATTCTGAAATTTGGAAAGGTGCTTCTTTTTCAGAAAAATCACACAAAAAATATCTCAAATGGAAAGAGCCATATTTTTTTAATGCAGTTTTAACAAGGTATTAATTCTCATTTTTTTTTCTGCTTGTAAAATTTGTTCAACAGAAACACTAAAATTACCACCACATAGCTGTCTATATTGGCCAAATCTGCCTTCTAGAGGATCAGTTTGATATTTTCCAGTTACGATGTAACTATTAGGAGAAATTTGTAATTGATAAATAATTATCTCTCTCATTCTTTTGGTTGTATGTTCGAATGAACAAAAGGTTTCCGCTGTCAATTTTCCCAGTTTCTTTTTTTGACCCGAAGTAGAAAGTTTTTTTCCATTCATTTATCCATTCAATGCATTTTTTCAGAAACAGTAACCTATCGTCAGAAATTGTTTCGAAAGGCTTACTATTTTCTTCAAATTTCTCTTACCTTTTCGAAGGCTTTTTATATTCATTATGCTCCACCATTTGTTGATTATTTCGATGAATTCAATCGTTCCATCGTAAGTAGAATCATTTAATCTCTTTAAAGTTTTTGCATTTGTTAAATCAAATATTTTTAAACATAAGCCAACACTTTGCCTCTCAATATTACTTGGATATAAGGATTTGAACGTTAATTTGAGAGCATACTTTAAAACTGATTTTGACTCTTTTCTGTATATTTATCTTAGATGCCCTAAAGATGCATGCATAATTTTACCAAAATCATTAAAAGAGGGAAATTGAACAGTATTATTTATTGTTTGCTGGTTTTGCCAGTTATTTCGAATGCACTTGATAATATGCACCGAATCAAATAAAATAAAATTCTTTTCATTCTTAACCCTCTAAGGGTTATACACGTATTTCTACGTAGCCGCAAGACGTCACGGCAAGGGCGCTGCACGTATTTTAACGTAGGCTAAGAAACGACGCTCTTTCGTTATGCACGGATAATAACGTAGGAGGATGTCTGTTCTCCAAGTGTTGCCGACGCATTTTAACGTATTTCTTTCTCCCAACAAGTTTGGACATCTTCATGGATCGGAGGGGAGTCAACACAATGGATGTCTTACGACCATTTAAGAATGTCAAAGGAACTGAGGGCTCGAAGGGTCCTTCAGGGCCAAAGGGCGTTTTGAATGGTCACGGCAGTAAGAGAGGGAAAAGATCTCATTGAATAAAACAGGAACAAAAAATTTTCTCAAAATTGTGTATCCCATAAGCGTCGGTGTGTACTTAGATTTAATTCGTATTTAGTTTCAATAGTATTTCTTGGATAAAGCTTATTTGAACGAAATTTTGTTTTAAATTTCCATTGAATTTCTATTCAGAATGCAGTTTTATGCTGTCTTGTGAAGCATCATGGTGAAGCATTGTCTTGTCGCATTGAAGCATTAGAAACTCAGAAGGAATATATTTGAAAAACTGCTATCAATATATAATTAATAAATAAAATATATTTCACATTTACAATTAAACTATTTTTAAAATGCACATTTATGTTTTTTTACTCTAATCTCTACCTCTAATTATTCTTCTTCGCTCAAAGCAAACAGATGCAATTGAATTTTGTGTTTTAAAGTGACCTAAATTTTGAACAATATAATAAAGTATACTGTTATATTGTTTCTCTTTTCAAATTTATATTATGTAAAACCATGGAATTATGTGTTCGATTTTTTATAATGCGACAACTTTTTAAAGTTCTATAATGAAAGGAATGAAATAATCTCTTTCAAATTCATAAAAGAAACAATAAAAACATTTTTTTTAAAATTATTTATATCTGGGAAGTTTAGTTATTAATGTTTAGATATTTATTAATATTAGTAACAATTAATATTTTAACTTTTAATACTTGGTTATAAGTATTTATACCTTGATGTAGATTAAAAAAAATAGCAAAATAAAATAAATTAAATGTTTGAAAATTTTTAATTGATAACATTTTAAAAGTTTTGACTCTGTAAACTATCTTAACATAGTTTTTTATTAATTTATCAAAGAAGATACTTTTCTTAGATAAAACGGTAGATCTATAAAAAAATTTAAGAACTCAAAAATTCTGTATTTATTTTACAGTTTTTTGAAGCATTTTTTTTTGTTATGCTAAAGAGACTTCTTCATTAGAGGCTATAATCTGAATGGATAAATAACATAACTTTTGATCAATCTTGTGCAAAATGCAGCACGACTTTTAATTACATGTTTTTAAGAACCTACTAATGGAAAAGAATACAAATAAAGGATTCAATGTTGCTTGAACTATAAACTATTTTTGAATATGGAAAAGTTTTAGAGTTCATAGCTGAGGCTTGAAATCATAATCTGTTATTTACTAATATCAAATAAATGAATTTACAATACTTTACTCAAATTTTGGCAGGTGTTTCTTATGGAAGAAAACTTCATAAACTTCACACTTTGGTGTGGACCGATATTAAAAGTTGTCGGGCCCAAACTTGAAAGCAATTTTTTTATCAAGATTTTATTTTTATTATTATTATTATTATTATTAAAAGTAATCTAAGGATTTACAATGATGATAAAAATCAATGGTAGTATTAATCTTCATATTTTCTCATATGCTCATGCAGTGTAACTCTATCCGTATTTTTTAGTATATTTGAATAGAAACAATTATGAATTTCGAATATTTTATATTGGAGTGAAAATTCGATATTTTTGCAGTAAAGATGTCAAAGCAACGTACCAAACTTCATTTATCTATTTTTTTGTATTTTGAAATAATTGCTCAAACATTCACGGAAAGACTGACTCATTAACAATTTTTTTTAATATAATTTGACACATTATATTAAAAAAATTGAATAAAAATCTACATTTTGATAATTTTGTGCGACACGAATAATATATCAAGGTGTTTCCGTTTTGTAATATCATGTATACGAAACACGATTTTTACATACAGATTTCCTATCAACTAGTTTCATCTAATATTTGACACAAGATTACATCTAACTGATTTACAATTTATTTAAGAAAATTGTAATATTTTTACTTACGAGAAAGAAATAAATGAAAAATTTCCCAAATTCTTTGACTGAAATTATTTCTAGTGAATGCTCTGCCTTTTTAATTCTGGCTATTGAATTCAGAAGAGCTTAAAAACAGGATTAAAAAAGATTCAGGGACTTAAAGTGTTTAAAAAAAAGGGATTAAGCCATATCCAATATGCTACATTGAACTGAAATTTGAGAAACAAATGTTTATTTTTAAGTCAATTATATAAATAATTACTTGTTTAGCAAATTTTCCAAATATTTTAACGTTTCTAAATACTGAATTTGTTAATGTACGTTATCTTGTTTAATATAAAATAGTTATACATTTTCAGTTCTTATCCTGCTTTCTAATGTTATTTTAAAAGTTAGTTATTTAATTAAAGGTAATGTTATTCTAAAAGTTAGTCATTTAGTCTCCATGCATGTTTCTTAAGTCCAGTGTTTAATTTGGTCCTAAGATGCATCAATTATTCAATCAAGTTAATTTTTTTCTTCCTTTGTCTCTTGGAGATCTATTTGATAAACTATGAAAATTAAGTATCAAGCGTTGTGGATGGGTACGATTTGCTTTCTTTCAGCATTTTATTTATTTCAATTCCAGCTGTTAGCTCACACTCCCCCTTTATATATCTTGTTCACATTTTCTATTGTTAATAAAATACTTTTTATTCATCCTATCAAGAAAAAGTAACTTTTTTAAACTTTGTAGTTAATGACATTTGACGTTAATACAGTTTTTTTCAAATATTAATTAATTTTTTATTAATTAATTAAAACCTAACTTTCTCGTCAAAAATTCGACTACATTTCTCCATCGCTAAATAAGTAACGAATTCAGTTTGTTTTCCCCCTACGCCAATGAGATTAGGTTTAATATGTTTTCAGCAGATTATTTTAAACGATTGTGTTTATTTTCGTAATGTTTGATGCAGTTAAAATAAACATTAAAAATTAATCGGTTTTTTTCGACTCATTTTAAAGTAGTTTCGAATTAAAATAATTGATAATAAATACATTAGAAATTTCTAATCTGTATTGCACTACCCAACTAGTGTAGTAAAATCACGCATTTTGAGAAGCCACAATTGGTTTTGAATAATCAATTGCTGGTGAAAATTCAATGCTAGTAGAAATTTTTGATCGATTATTTATAGTAATTGTAATTATCAGGTCGGAATAACCTGGTTGGTAGGCGTTAGTTTCACATCCCTTGGGCTGCAAGTTTGAGCCCGCCAACCGAAGACTTTCCGTATGTGTGTGTGTGTGGTGAACGTTACATTTGTCGTGGTCACAAGTCCTCCATGTCGAGAGTGATGTTACAGTGCGTACTGGAGCAGAGGTGATCGTTCTCTGTTCTAGATCTAAATTACGATCTATAGATGAATGAATGCAGTCCATCCCATAAAAAGTGTTTTTGACGTGTGTGAGCTAGAAATCAGACTTCTGGACTCGGGTGCTCAAGGGTCCATACTCTCAAAAGTTATCGCACCCCTCCTTCCGTTGTAAAGCGGAACACGAAAATAAATACCATTGTAATAATTTAATAAAAAGTAACTAAAATAGAATTTTAATCGCAAGGATACACCAGGCCCGGATAACCTGGTTGGTTGGGCGCTGGAATCGCATCTTTTCGGCTGCGAGTTCGAACCCGCCAGTTGAAGATTGTCATTTGTGATTGTGGGACCGCCATCTACTTCATAAATTAGAAAGGGGGAAAAAAGGAAACGAATAAACAGCAACGAACAAAATATAATAGTCCAACACCATATGCAGACAGGAAAATGGAAAATTGCCATTATTATAATCATTTAATAAAAAGTAACTAAAATAAAAAAAATTCCTTTGCTGACCTAAGAACGAATTAATTAAAAAAAATTGTTTTTTATATTACTTGTTTATAATCTTCTTTCTCTGAGTCTGAGAAACATGAATACCGAATATCTGCAATATGCGAATGACTTGGCATAAAAAACTTTGGAGACAAAACTTTACGAAAACTAGTTCTATAATACGTGAAGTTAATAATTTACTGAAAGGAATATGAATTATGAGGCTTAACATATTTAAATGAATATTATAATAAGGCATAACTATAGTTCATAAAATTTTAATTAATCTGATTTATGTTTTTAAATTGCCGGCTTGCTGGCACAGAGATAGCGCGTCTTCCTCGTGTTCTGGAAGTCCCGGGTTCGAGTCCCGGTTCGGGCATGGTTGTTATTCTGTGTGCTATCTGTGTGATGTGTGAATGTGCCCCCCTGTAAAAAGGGGTTGTGCAAGCCAATGTGGTGATTGTGTAGCAAAGTCGTACTCTTGGCCCTAGTTGGCGCTACTCAAATACAAGAGACGCTTCATTCGGCTTAATCTGCTGCTGGGTTCAGCAGCGGGTTTGTCCATGGCAAGTGCCATTTGACACAACACAACAACATGTTTTTAAATTATTCTGGTAAGTAATTTGTAAAAAAAAATCCATTTCTATGTGTTATACATATAATAAATTGACAATAGAAAGAGTCGGGAATTTATACTTGAGGTGGATTTCGTTTAATGATTTCTCTATGAGTCTTTATTGCTGTCATTAGTTTATACCTTTAAATCTTTTGTTCGGCATTTTTTTTACTACTGGTTTCTCTATATATACTTCCACAACGTTATTAAGATTAGTGAATTTGTGCATTTTAGTAATTGCATTTGTTGTTATTATTGACTGGCGACGTATTTCCTTTAAAAATGTTTTCGTCCTATTACTTATTTTGGATTTTGCTGTTGAATTTTTTATACATTTATCCTTACTGTGAATAGATAAAAATAAGGCAACAATAGGCTCCGCTCCGAAAATATTTAAAAAAGTATTACTACTTTTATCAATACGGTTGTTATATAATTACATAAATTTGATGAAGTGTAATGCGTTTTCCTATATTTAATCCGACATCCTACACAATTGTGCAAAAGATTTCAACTCATTGTTATAACATAACATATTTCTTTCATGACCGAAAGTAATTGCTTAAACCGGTTATTGCTTCTAAATAAGGAAGCGCTTACCTCTTATGCCAGTTTTCGAGAGTTTTCAAACTATGCTGGCAAATATTTGTAAAATTTATACATCACAACGTCACTGAAATAGCATTACCACTATCTCTTCCTTAAATTCGTTTACTTATATATATTGGTAATTTTATCATGGATTGGAGATAATCCACAAAAGTGACCTTTTCTTGTAAGCAAATTTCAAATACGGTTCTAAAACATTAAATTTTCTTAATTTGTGGAACTGTTATGGATTCCTACCAAAATTAGATGCTTATTCCTTTATTGAATCCATCGGCATGAATATTTATAATTTTTTTTCAATAATTGTCATTAATAAGAGAAAGAAAAGGGTATGTTGCAAAGTTACATAAGTGGAAATATGTTTTACAAGTTTAATTTCACATATTTATGACACCAATCACTTTTCAACGGTTGATTTTATAAAAAGATGTAAAATACAAATATGTAATGTAAGGTACAACTGAACCTTTTGTGAATTACCTTGCTTGATAAAACTAGCAAATATAGCAATAAATCATTTGTGTTTTCTTTTACGGAATGGACGAAAATTAGAAAATTAATTTATGTCCATTGTATATTTTTAAGAATACTAAACATTATAAACGCACCGAAATTTATGAGGAATAAAATATATTGCAGTATAATATTTAAAAGGAATCATTTGTTTGTTGAAGCTGCCTTTTATTATTTTTGAAGGTAGCAATTTCATTGGATGTGTACTCAAAATAATGGGAAAAAATGAAAGAAAAATCGCAAAAAATGTTGATAATTTTTATAAATTTCACAAACACTTTAAAATAAATTAGAATATTCTATAATTTAAAAAATAAATTTTTAATAAGGACATTTAATCTTTATTTACTTTGGTATATTTCACGATGTTTGAACTTTAAAATTTCTTTATTTTGAAGCATTCAAGAGCGGAGATGCCATAATTTTTTTAAAATAAAAAGCAATTATTACAAACAATATTGAGTTTTGATAAAATTGCTGCGGGGTATTTAAGAACTCGGATCATAAATGCATTAGTAGCTAATTATATTTCTAAAATTATGCTTTTTTTTTTCAGATATCTAATCAATTTGTTGATTTGTATCTCTTATTATAATAGAATATGATACCCGTTCTTCTAAAAAATAATTTATGTTATATATTGTTATTTATATGAATCTGATTAACTGAACTATCCGTGTTTAGTTCTAATTCTAGAAAAATGCTACTTTATTGCAACTATTGATTGCTCGGTGCAAAATAATTTATTTGGAAAAATAATAAAAGGATATGAACACAATTTTAATCCTTCATTAATTGCTAATTTTGAAAATATATGTATAATAAGACCGAATGTATGATGAAAGTTTCTGTACTTAATATATCCAGCAAAAATTAAGTGAAAACCTATCTGTTTATATTTACACTGTGCAACAGTTTAGAAAGTGCTATCAGCAATCGGGGTTAAAAAGCAACCTATACACTATTCCTAGAAACCATCTGACGTTTGTAGCCGTACAAAATAAACGAAAGCAATAAAATTTGGCATGAATGAGTGATAATTTGCTGATACCCGAGGCTTTTTGACCTCCCATGAAGAAAAGGAGGGGAAGGAAGAAAAACCGCGAACGCTTCCTATACATCTTTGCTAGAAAAACGACACGCTTCCAAGACAGAAAACTAGTCCCGATTCCTTCACTTTACAGAAGTTTCACTCGTAGAATGGAAACGCCCAGAGGGTTAATAACAAATTGTATGCTATAAAACATATTATTTCAAATTGACCCTGTTTACCAGTGCGAGAGCTAGACGTCAAATTGAATAGACTCCGCATTGGTCACACACGCCTAACTCATAGACATCTTTTGTTAGGTGATCGCGCTCCTTTTTGTTCCAAATGCCATGTAAATTTAACAGTTCTTCATATTTTAATAGAATGTCCGAATTTTAATCTTCACCGTTTACATCATTTTAACTCCTCATCGCTGGACATACGATCGTTATTGGGGGAAATTCCTCATCCGAACCTTTTTAAATTTTTGAGAGCAATTGGGTTTTACCATTTTATTTAAATATCTTTATTTGCCTGACACACCATTAAATTGATTCAGAACTTTTAACATGCTTTTATTACCTTTCATTTTTTACTGGACACTTGCTGAATTTTAATGGCTTTTCTATTTATTGACCATACGCATGGCGCAGTATAGCCTATTTTGGCTCTTGTGCCAATAAAATTAAAAATCCGATCCGATCCGATCCTCTGTTATGGATAATTAATATCTTTCTTAAACTAAGCCAAATAAAAATGGGTTAAAATGCGTTTACTGAATGGAAAATAATACTGATTCTAAGTAAATTCTTTTTCGAAGAGTTTAGCAAAAAGAATCTAATTGATCTACTTTTGACTAATTATTTAGCGTTTATCTATTGGTTAAAAGAAGAAAGAAAGAAAAAAAAACTCGCGATTAATATCAACATTGCTTGTTAAGCAAAAAAAAATGTTTAGAATAGAATAACCGCAGTGGCAGGAGATCTCACAATCCCCGGCGCTTCAGTTATTTGACCTTCGAACCCTATAGAAATACTTCCTCTTCCCAACTATATAGTGGACCCGTCCATTTTTTCAAAAGTTCTGTCTGAAGCCTCCTCGGATTAGGAAGTTATTTCCTCTGGCGACTCTCTGAATGAAGGAAGGCGGCAGTGTTCGGCGTAGGAATTGTTTGTTTATATTTATACTGCAGCTGTAACTTTCATTTTGGTATATTTTCGTCATCACTGGCTGTTGATTTGGCGCAAACGTTGGCTATGATTCTAAGGATTTTCATCATTCTTGGTTTTGCTAAATTCGTAATAAGTAAGTATTCTTTTTCTCCTCTTGAATTGTATTTGTTTACTTAGGTTCAGTGGCATGTTGCATTGCATCAATCGTAAACGTTATGGTTCGGCAAATAAACGCTGTCACTTTCTGTTTTGCGAATGCAGTGACCAGACATTTCATGCTCAGCCAGGAAAGTTCCAAACCACAACTGTTTGTCTCGGAACTCATTGAAATAAATTAGATAATTAATGTATAATATATGAATTAGATGGAGAAATGTAAATGTATTTCTTTTATAGATTCTTACTTGTATTTGGTTCACAAATATTATGAAGCATAAAGAAGACTTTATAGCTAAAATTCTTCATAATAATTAATTAAATGATCAATTTTTTTATTGATTGAAAATTGCATTTCCAAAAATAACATTTTTATCTTTATTACTGATAATTGTATTCTATTAAAATACTATGAACGTATTAAATCCTATATATGCTGCTGTTATTTCTTAATCAAATTTTGCATCTCTTTTCTTATTCTTTTTTTATTTTGCATTAATAAAATTTCATATGTAAAATGTTAATAATTTACAGGAAATATGCTATAAAAATAATTTCAATGTATCATAAAATTCTTTTTATATTCGAAGAATTAAAAATAAATAAATAAAATGAGATTCGATCCACCAGATCGTAGCATGTTAATGTTTTAAGTTCGGTTCGTCTCTCTCTATGTTTAAAATTTAATTTTGTATTATATGACATGCGAAATTAAAATAGATTTATTATCTTGGCAATACGTGTGAATGCAAATTCAAATGATAAATAATATTGTCTTGAAATGGATTTAAAATATTTCTAAATACATGTATTAGGAAAAAAAACTACAAAAGTTTAATTATCGCTTGAAAGCTCATTAAAAAAATAGGGTGTTGTGAACAAGTTTTTTGTGTATTTAGATGTTTGAAGTTTTTGATAGAAAAACTTAAAAGTTTGATTATTACCTATTTAAATTTTTGAAAAACTCTTTCTTAAAGTAAGTTAGAACTGTTTTTTTTTCCAAATCTATTAATTTTCACACGAATATTAAATGAAAAAATTTTAAAATTCATCTTTCATTGTTTGTAAAAATATTCATCTGTTACTGATCGTATTCAATGCTTATATTTCTTTCAAGTTGATTACTTTCTTGTCAAACTTTGTTATCTAACGCTGATTTCATTTTTATTAAAATAATTCTATGTTAAATGTTGATTTTTATGGTTTCCTTAAAAGTGCTTTTATTGATTTTCTAAAGATAAAATTGGATTACTTATCCTTATTCTATAATACCTTATGTAAATATAAGCTTTTATCCATGTATATTTAGAACATAATCATGATAACTTTTTCATTCCTATCTGTACCTGGTACGTTTGTAGAGAAAAAAATATATTTTGTTGATTACACAATAATTTATCTGATAGTAAAGATTGTAGCCTGGGTGAAATGACTTAAAGACACAGGTTGTCTTTTATGTGGTTAATTGGTGACATCAACAACGAAAGGCAAATGATTACGCCATAGTGTAGCAGGTCTACACATAAAATTTTCGAGAGGGAGCCGAGATCACGCTCCCCCTCGTACCCGATTCAAGCTCGCTTGTACTGGAGGGGGGGGGAGGAATATCAACATCAACAGTCAGACCACGTGATGTTTACATGATTGGCAGCTGGCTCCGCCCAAGAAGACCACGTGATTAGGCGAATTCTTTACCTCTTCCGACTTATATAATAGTTTTTTTAACCCTTCAATTTTAAACTGAATTCTAGTGTCAGATTAACCATGACAACCGAACTTTCCGATTTTTTAATGGCCTGAACTTTTTGAATTGCCTCATATAGACTCTTTTCTTATTTACCAATAAATTTTTCGTATAAAAATTTTAAGAAAATTAATTTTTCCAAAAATTAGCTGATAAAGAATAGCTAGTGTCTCTATATATAAAAATGAATTTTTGCTTGTTCGTACGTTATGTGCTGCCGTACTGTTCATCCGATTTGCGATAAAACTTCGACAATTTATTGCTTGAACTTACTTACGCGATGGTTATAGGCATAGCACAATGATCTAATCTATTCGGATCTATTTACCGCATTTATTAACCAAAGATTAACCTTCAAATAACTCGACGGGGAGATGCAACAGATTCAGTAAACACGCTCATCAGGGCATTACAATTCTAAAAGAATTCATAAATCTATATAAATAAAAATGAAATGTGTTGCTAAGAACAAAATTCGAAAATGGCTGAACCAATTCGACTAATTTTTTAAAAAAATATTTTCATTACGACAGGAAAAGTTTTCTTATAGAGAGAAAAAAGATAAAAATCGTGAGAAAAAATGCTATAGACGACACTTCTCTTACTTCCCCGTCAAAAATCTTCATATCCCCACCACCAAATGAGTAAGACTTCAATTTGTTTTTCCCCCACGCTCATCAGGTTTAATATGCTTTTGACCTAGTTTTTCTAACGATTCTGCTTATTTGCTTAATGTTTGATGCATTTAAAATTAAACATTTTTAATTAATCGATTTTTAATTGAATAATATGCGGCAAGAAGCGAGGCAACTATTCTTTTCGGAAAGCCGAACTATTCTTAACGGAGGGTTAAGATGCGTTCATTTCACTTAATCCCCACCGACATGCCTTTTTGATTTCAAACGATTGCAGTTTTCCATTCGGCTTGCTTTCTCGAAGGCAACCAACATATCGGAAGATCTATAGTCAGAAGAACAAAATATATTGTCCACCCTAAAGCATTTGAACAATAAAGTGAAAAAAAATTGAATAAATATTATTTGTTCTTCTACTTTATATATCATTAAATTTCAATGAATGTATTCATTGCCGACGGGGCTGCAGTGGCTTGGTGGTAAAGTCTCGGTGTGTTAGCCGTAGGATTGAGATTCGAGACCCGATTTCAACGAAGAACTGTCGTTTAGCCCTTTGCAGTCCGAAAAATAATTAGATGCAAAATTATTCACCTAGTACAAAGATTTGTTTATTACTATGAAAAGTAAATATACTTAATTCTCTGAAGTCGAATTTCTTTGAAAAATTAATCTACATCTCTTAACTATTATGTAGACGTTTTTAACAATTGAATTTGAAAAATAAATAAATAAAAAGTCAAAATGATGCACAGTCTTGAATGTCGAGTCACACTATTCTTCGGACTGCAAAGGGGTAAGAGGGTCCGTTGCACGTTAAATCCGTCAGGCTAAATGTCCTCTCACCGGTGTGGTGTTGAGAGGGGAAGGAATGTTCCAGCTCAGGTGCTGTCCTCATAATCTGACTTTTGTCCGTCCCAAAATAGTCTCAGTGTTGCTGTACAGCGGGACATGAATATAACAAAACTAAATTCATTGTCGATAAGAAAATTAATAGCATTCTTCCTATCATTAACCTAATTAAACAAGACAGACATTTTTATTTTCAAACTAGCCGCCTTTGGCGACCATTCGGTTCGCCAGTATTAATGCTCACTAAAATGTTCAAATAATATTTTATGTAGTTGTGTCTCATAACAGATTTTTCACCAAAATATTTTTTAAACCAAACAAATTTTGATAATCTTATAATTCATTTATAGAATTATTTTCCTCAAATGTTCTGTTCAATGTACTACTCATCTTTCTCTTTCTATCCGTGCAGTGATTGTCCCGGAATTCATATTTTACTTAAACGATGGAAGTGGAGAGAAAGGTCCGAAATTCTATGTTTTTATAGAATAATAGAGATTCAAATTCTCATAATTGCAAACACACTAAACAAATAAAGACATAATTGGTTTTCAAGTGATGCGAAAGTTTAATAACAGCTTGGAAAATGCCGCGCACAGAGGAAATAATGATGACACAAACACACCCTTCTTTTTTTTCCCCTGAAAACCCTTTTTTTTTTCTTTTTACAAACCCTTTTTTCCCTTTATTCTTCTTTCTTCCCTGCCCAGACTTTATTTTCGGTAGGTACAGATTAAATATTCATACATACTAAACACTAAGAAAATCAAAAGAATCCTTTAATACATAAATCCTTACAAGAATAAAATAAACACATTAATTAACTCTTAATGCCGCATTTATATATAAAAAAGAATTTTTATCTTTAAGAACAATAAAAAAACAACTTTATATCAGAACACGATCAATATCAACATTAAAAAATGAAAAACGAACAAAATGATATTCACGTCCGCTGAGAAGAATGTTTTTAATCAGCTGCATGAAAGCAACTATTTTCTTTCTTTTTTAAACTTCCCTCTATGTATAAATGAAAACCAACTGACTTCGCGTATTTTTTTTTCTCAACAAATCATTACTTCCTGTTATCTTACTCATTTGGTGTGGGGGGAGGAAATGAAGATTTTTGGCGGGAAAGTAAGAAAAGTGTCGTTTTAACAATTTTCCTTGTAGGGTGTTTTTTTTTTTAAATTTTTCTCTCCATAAGAACCAGCCTCGTGTCTTAACGAAAATATTTTTTTTAATTAGCCGAATCGGTCGAGCACATCTCTAGTTTTGCGCTTAGCAACGCATTTCGCGGTCCATTTTTATTAATATAAATGATATTTCCAAAGTTATTTTTTTCTGCGGCAGGAACGTGCTGGGTACCAGCTAGTAATGAATAAAATGCTTATCCTACTTTTAAAAAAGTAATTTTAATTTGAATTATTTCATTGTTTAATAAGTAATATTCGTTAATTATTTACCTGCTAATTTATTTCATTGTTAGTGTTTTTTTTAAATTAATTTTCTAGATTTTTTTCCCATCCAAGCTTAAGAGCGTGCTGCATTAAACCTGAGAAAACTGTTAGTATCTTCAGTTTTTGATTATGATAATACTTTGTTTATTAAAGTGAAATAGTCGCCTTATACAAACAGCCGTTCACCTAAATTTTTATAATAAAAATAATCGATAAAATCAAAGAACTAGTCCCTCAAACAAATTCATGGTATCGATTTTGCCAATTTTTATTTCTTCTGCATTATCATTGGTTTCCTAATCACAGCCACTGACCAATTTTCTGGAAAAATATCAAAAACACTATTACTTCTCTGTACATTTTCTGTGGAGGAAAAAATCTTGACGTGTATTTCCAGTCATGAAATATTTAATCTGCCAATTCGAACTCATTTGAAAATTCATGACCTCTTGGAGGATTTCAAAATTCTTGACCTCTTAGACTTGTAGGATTTTGTGACCATAACAGATTTATACGTGCGTCAGCAACCACCACGCACGAAGAGTCTCCGGCCGGCGGAGTTCAAACTGCTAAATCAAGTGATACGAATCCAACAGGCTATTCTGACCCTGTAAACCAAAATTATACTCTTATGTATTTATTGATAAGCTGTTCATTAAAATTCGACATGACTATATTGATAGCATTAACATAGTCGTCGAAATTTCTTAGTATAAGATTAATTATGTTATCTAATCAACTACATCTTATAGATGCATAATATATAAAAATGTAATTAATTATAATATTAGTATAAAAAGCGTATTTTAAAATATATTTTTCAAGAATGGTAGAGCATTCTGATTTATTAGTTATGACTTCCAAGTAAAGAAAATTTCCGAGGTTTGGACGAAAATTGACAACATTGAACTTGTTGTTGATGTTGGGAGGTTCAGGCAAAGTTTTATTTTGCAGAATCTCTCGAAGGGGGAGAAGATATCTGTAATTGATGATATACCATTGTCTTAGTTATGAAATAAAAATTGACGAAATTAGATCAGTAATTGGAGCTGGAAAGCTTTATTATTATTATTATTATTAGAAGAAGAAGAAGAGCTGGTCGCCGAAGGTGACTAGCAATAGCGAACTGGTTCATTGAGCATTGAAATTTGCCTTTAATTAATCAAGGCTACAGTCACATCTGTATTCAGTTGACTTCACCTTTGAACTCGGAACAGTAATTTAATGCATGATTATTCATCTAACACAGTCTATTGCTCAGAAAAATAAACATATACATTTGTTTTAAGTTGTACTCTTTAGTTTCTCCTTTCCTCTCTACTAATATTTTTAACAATCAAAAATACATGAATAAAACGTCAAAATGATGCGCGAATGAATATCCAAGTGCGGAGTGGTAGTAAAATTTTATTTTTACCGATAAACAAAGTATTTACATTTTGCGAAAGTTATTAAGATAAAATTTTAATTTTAAGTTGTTGCTGATGATTGAGATGGAAAAAATTATGAAAAATATGCAATAGAGATTCAAAAGTTAGTTTCAAGCTTTCTTGTAACAATAATCGCTTTTTTTATAGGTTTCACAATTGATGGCATTTTTCACGCATCATATCCTCTAGAAATTGTGAGGCTACGTAGGAGTGTAAGCAACTGTAAGTATTAGCGTATTTGAAGTTTAAATAGTGGTAGTTAAATAGTTAAGAGTCATTTTTGTTAATTATTTTTGTCAAAAGTTTTAACGTATGTTATAGAAGTTTTTTCTCGATTAAAAACATCTTCCAATAACTTATGACCATATTTACTAGTGTTGGAAATGCCACAAACATTTGTGTGTACTTATTTGTCATATTACTTACCCAGTGATTTCCCTAAGCATTTGGCAATATATATTATGAAAACTTGTTTTCCTGGACTAGTGAGTTCATAACCGCATTTCAATATGTTTTTATTTAAAATATCGGTGTCTTTTTTGCTAATTTATTTATGTATTTGCCGAAATGTCTTTTTTAATTCCTTCTATTAATTCACACTCTCCCTATATATATAATGAAAAATATTTAATGATGATTTGATGAAGGAGCATATAGCACAGTCGGGGCCGAAATCATGGAGAAGGCTTGATTGCAATTTTAAGTTCTTTTTATTCCATCACGGGAGCAGGCATTATTTACAAGCGAAAGTGACGTGCACAACAAAGAACGACACAACACGGAGTTGACGATAAAGCTAAGTGTACAAAGAGGGACGGGAAATCATTATCCTTGGTCTTAAATACCGAGACTTTGTTAGGGATAAATATTTTTTATAGAGCTTCTAAAAGTAGATTTGAATGAGAATCCATGACTCACGCATAAGAGACAAGGGAAACAGGGATCTTTTTAAAGGCATTTTGTTTAGGTCAGCAATTTTCATCTCTCCCACGGAGTGTGAGAAAGTACCCGGCGTTTAGCGGTTTCAGCAATTTCATACAGCTTCTCTTGAATTAATTAACTAGAGCGAGTGAAATGGATCATGAAAGAAGAGAATATTTTAGAATGATATTACTATGGGCTAAATTAAGATAGGGCTTTGGAAATTAATTAGGATTAAAATTAAGAGTTTAAAAATATCATTATATATATAATATGGTGTTCAAATTTTCAGTCATTAATAAAACATTTTTTATTTACCCTTTCTAGTTCATATACATATTTTAAAAGTTGTAATAGATGACGCTTGATATTAATACAGTTTTTTCCAAAATATTAATTCCTAAATTTGGGTAATTTTTATGTTAATCTACCCTTTTGCGGCGAACAGCGCCTTTGGCGCTCAGCTATAAATGATCTCTCAGAGCGAACAGCATCTTTTGGCACCGTTCGCTTGTTATCAGTTGTTGCCCAATAATACCCATTAAATTATATTATACAAAGGAAAATTATTAAAATTTGTTAAAGATGATCTAAGATTAATAAAGATTGTTAAAGATTACTAGAATTGTTATCATTAATATTATTGTTTGATCGGTGCGCCGTCCAACAGCCTCAAGGAAATGACCAGCAAAATCGGGTCTGCACACCGCGTTGGGAACTGCTCGCGTATCCTGCTGACCGCTCTATCGATCTTTCACTGTCACGCCGGCTGCTTGGAGCGCAATACATTTCCGAGCACTCCGCCGCGAAAGGGTTAAAAACTAACTTAACTTTCCCGCCAAAAATCTTCGATTCCCCACCGCCACATGAGTAAGATTTCAGTTTGTTTTTTTCCCACACTGATAAGGTTAGGCTTACATGTTTTCGACCGATTATTTTAATTGATTCTGTTTATTTTCTTAGTATTTGATGTACTTTAAAACTAAATATTGTTAATTAGTCGATGAAATGTTTTTTTAAAAATTCTAATCTGCATAACGTTACCCCAACTGGCGTAGAAAATTCACGCATGTTCACCTAAGTAGGAATTGACTTTAATTTTCCTTTTTATATTACTTATTTGTTTATTTTTATTCATGATTTAACGCCATCAAAATTTATTCTTAATTAAATCTAAACAGATGTTTTGCTATATTTTTAAAAAAAGTATAATATTAACTGGGAGAAAATAAGGAAACAAAAAAAAAGAAACTAATCAATTACGATTTACGAACAATTTATTCTTTTTAGTATTTTATATTTCATAAGAACTTTACGTTTCGTAAATATTATTTATTTGGTAGTGGTGATGATATTTATCTTCTTACTTGCGAATGCCCTAGCCTTAGAGGGCCTTAGTATTTATGCGTTAACTAAACTTATAACATCTTTATTTGCTTGTGTTTTCACATTGTCTTTGGTAGTTGCTAGTAAGAAATCTTTCTCTCTGACTGATAATAGGATAATTGACTATAGAATGAACTGATAGCCTTGCCTCCAGTTTGCAAATATGGAAATGCATAAGCAAATTAGCCTTGCAAATAAGGAAATGCATTCTAAAACCTATATGAAAATTTAATGCACCCTTCCTCGAGAAAAATAAAAATGTTCCATAATTTTAAAATAATATTAAACACGCGAAATTGATGTGTTTACTATATTATAATACACATGCCTCTTGCAATTTTTTCAAAAAAAAAAATTAAAATAAGACAACAGCATTTTTTTTTCTATGATTTGATGTAAATGAAACTTTTGCCATCACAAAAATTTACAAAATTCATTTATACTCTCTTTTTTTTTTCAAATTTATACTTCTAGAACATTTTTCTCTTCGTGCAAAAAATGGATAAGAACCAATTTCCACTTTTTTTAACATGCCAGAACATATTTTTTGCAAAATGAGGTTTTCCGGTGTCAAAAAAAAATCCCCATAGGCGAAAAATAAACATTTAAATCCATTGACGAAAAATAAAAATGTTATTATCTGCACGAGCATCTCAAAAAATCAGTAACGCGTTTCCATTTCATTTACAAAAGCTCTGATTAAAAAAAAAGAATAAGTGAATGACCACAGCAAATAAAATCTAGAAAAATGTCATTTTGAGCACGGGATTATATAAAATGAAATAAATAAGAAATGTGATATTTTTTTTAAAAAAAATCAATGCGAGATTTTTGGATCGCTCGCAATGCTAAAGTGACTCATTCAATGAAACGATAAAAACGAATAAAAATGTAATTTAACTTGCGTGAGCACGTGGTGCTTGGCCGTTCAAGAAATGATGTTCTGACATGATACATTGAATTATGAATAGCAGATTTCATTTTAATCTTTAATTATTATTTTGTCATTATTTTTAAAAAAATTACAATTGCAGTTGGTGAACTGAAAGTGAATGCAATTTTTATTTCATTACAGAATTTTTCTTATTTTTATTAAGATTTCTTATTTTCATACAGATACATTTTATATTTCTAAAGATTGTTTTTCTATAAGTAAAGTAATTGTTCAGTTCTGGTTGGTGTGTTGGTAAACAATATGGATAGAAGAGACCTCACTGGAAGGAAACAGATAATTTTATTCTCAAGCACTCCACAAATCTCCTTATACTTTAGTAATGCATTTTTCTTGAGTAAGTTTGACAAGAAAATGCTCTGAAATTGAACTGGTTTGCTAAAAGTTGGTTATTAGGCATGTATATTTTAGAGCGGTTGATATATTTGAAAATAATAATAATATAAAAACAAATTTTAAAGTAAATTCCTACTTAGGTAAACTAAGAAATTTTTATTTTAATCTTTTTTTAATTAAATAATTACCATTAATTTAAATAATTTATGAAAAATTTATTTTACCCAAAATTGAACTTTTATTCTTCATCTACAAGTGAAATATACTGAAATCCTCGCATTTTACCGATTGACCTACTGCCTGTTGATTTCAATTTTCCTTACAAACTGCTAAAACTCTATTTAAAGTATTAAAGAACTAATTAAATTTCATTAATGAAATGATATTTGAAAAAAAAACTGTATTAACATTGAGTGTCATCCACTACGTTTAAAAAATGTATTCGAAATTGAGTGGATTAATAAAAAGTATTTTATTATCGATTGAAAATTTGTACAAGATATATAAATGTATATAGGGAAAGTGTAAACTAATAGTAGGAATTGGAAAGAAAAAAAAAAAACGTCTTACATTACTGAAGCTTTGCTTTTTTCCTGAGAACTAGATTGTATTGCATATTGATTTTAGTTAAAAGAGTAGAGTAGTTTTTCAAATAAAGTTAAGGACATATTGTCCAATAATTAAAGAGAATTAAATAAAGCGACTTCTTTCTGAAGGTATTAGGCACATCTAAAAAATGTCAGAGAAATTTTTTTTTTTAAATCTGGAAATATCAGAAAAATTCAAACAGTAAAAAACTCAAACTGGATCACAATCGAATCGATATTCGATTGTGCTCCTGTAAGAACATACTGCGATTCATTTAGAAAATAAAAATAATTATCTAAGTTCTGTAAAATTCTGAATACTTTGTGACCTGCAAATTATAGTGAACTATTTTGGCACTCACCTCTGTTTTGTTTTTTACCTCGTCAATGGTTAAATTACTCGCCTGTGTGAAAGATTGTGTAGCCTAAATTATTTTAGCTGCATTATTTTCCTAAAAAAATTGTTTTTATCTTCAGATGAAACGAGCGACAACTTCCTTGAAATGACCGTGGCAGAAAACCCAAATCAATGTTTGTGTGTCGGTTCTAAATGTGGATGTTGCTTTCAGCTAGACGTACCAGAAATAAGATTGAGAAGTTCAGGTATATGTTTACCGATTGTTGACGGAAAAACTTATTTTCTACTATTATGATTTGTGTTTTACCTTTTTGCTCCTTCATGTACTAAATGTATGGAAAAAAGGTACTGTATTGTTATAGGGGGAAAAAATTAGAAATCGAGATTTCGAAGAGCTGTAACGTTACTAAGCTTCTAAATTCTTAAAAAACAAACAGATTTTTGGAATTGAATGAGCCTCTTTTATGAACACTCTAAGTCAAAAACGCTATGAGCCGGGCGGACAATATATGGTGGGCTATTTTTAAAAACAAGAAGATTTGTGTCTGATTTAAATGGCAAAAATCTCTACTTGTAAGACACTTGACTAATTGTTAGAATATAAACTAACTTCATAACTACAAAACGAGAAAAATTAAATGTATAAAATTTGACACCATGTTTTAGTTGTGGCTATTTATATCGTATTTTGATAGAACTCTTTTAAGATTATCTGTCTTTAGGTTATAAGTTCTCTTACATAATGCAAGAAATCAGTGGTTTAAATAGGTGAAATTTAATATTGAAGTTTTAACTGATTGAACCTAAATAGCTGCTGTAGATAAAATTTGATACACCAGCTTTGCCTGTATATCTATAATGCAAATGTTAATGGAATTTGGAATCAAATGAATCAAGGGGTTCACACCTGTTGATCTGTAGTTTATTATGTAAGTAAATAAAACAAGAGAACTCAAAAAACGTATTGACTTAAATGAAATTCAGCCTATGATCTTTTGATTACTATTGTAGTTATATATCAAATTTTGATTACTGCCAGTCGGAAAAACACCTATTGGAATTCCTGGCTTAATCATAATATGATTCAACCCTTTTGTGCTTGTGCAAATGGTGTTAAGAAAAAAATTCCGTGATTCTACTATAACAGATGTAAATTTCAGTTTCTTAAGTGTACATAAGAACGAAACCAATGATGGTTGTATTCTATATAAAGAATTCGTGTACGTAAAATGAAATATGTAAATATTTGTAAATAATTGTGTCTTTAATAATCTGTGCCTTTCCTCGGCAAGCAAATAAGAGACTATAAAAATGAGATTACTTGAATTAATGACTTTGATGTTTGTAGAATTTAATCCATGTTGGAATACCTCCATTCTTCTGATTTACCATCTCCCGGAAAGATAGGTAAGAGTGAATTGTCTCTTAATTTTCAATATTTTTGAATTTGGGGCCTAGAACTTCCGAAGACACCATTTTAAATATGGATTCGATTTTCTGATACTCTGTCATGTGTCGATCGCCTACCAGTAAGTTATTACAAAACGCCCTTCTAGATTTTCCCTAAAGATAAATTTCATAATTATTCAATTCTTTAGACATGCAATTAACACTAAGCATATCATAACCAGTTAAATTGCCGTTGTGAACTTTCACATCGAAAATGTACATATAATCTTATCTTTTTTGAGCATTCGACTTTATGATTATTTTCAAAGAATAATATATAGTTTATATTATATTCTTTTTAAATTTGCATTTTGTTTATTTTGACTAATATTTGTCTTATACTGTTATTTACCAAAACTAGAATATCTTGACTGGAACAATTTATTACTTTATTAGGTTATTGGTTCAAAAATTACGAGGTAATGCGTGTTCAACGTATTGTATCCAATTTAAATGGAGAAAAAAATTATTCTATTTTAATTATTAATTTTATTTTGTTTCATATTCCAATAAAACTAAATTTGCTGCAGATGACTGATCAAATGGCGGGGAAATATACCTCAAAGTCTTGTAGATGGCCTCTCTTGTTTCTCAGTATTCTTGATTTTGCTGACGTAGATGCCTAGATTTTGTACTAGCAAACACGGGCGAGATACCTCGAGAAAAGATATTTTTACTCCAGTTAGCAGTAGAACTTGCCACTGATTTTCGAGAAGCCGGTGGACAGTCAAAAGAAAGAACAAACGCAAAAACATCGCTGCCTAAATATAAAACGGATTCTTATTAACTTAATACAATTCAAATATGATATTGTAATGAAGATAAAACCGTTAAAATTTGTTCGAAATGGGAAAAATACATTTGTAGAAAATGTACAATGGAAACACTCTGTATAAGTAAAAAATGCAAAAAGGAATTAATTAAAAATTGTTATTTTTTTGCAATATACAGTTTTGTTTAATTATAATAAAGTTAATTTATTTCCTTTGTAACATTCATATTTCATACAATTAATTGAACTTGCAGACTGACAGATATTCAACCTTTTGTCGGATTTGTATAAAAGGTGCTTACATTATAAAATTTAAATCTGCTAACTTTCTTCGTTTTCTAAGTAGCTTTTGACATTCCAGCAACTGGATAGATAGACTTGTTTTGAAAAGAAGTTGCTCAAAATTTGATAGAAATTTACAAAATTAGTGAAAAGATATATACTAAATTTCCTTTGTCTAGCTTGAAGTGCTTTTAAGTTTCTTTGTTACAGACAGACGGACATTTTCTAAAAATGCTTTTTCCAATTTAGAGAAATTTAAAACTTGGAGATTCGTCAAAATCTTGAGTTCCAATTTTCGGTCAATTACAATACTCTCTCGATACTTGGTATAGCGGAAAGTAAACATTTTATCATATGTATTTGATGAATGTAATGTTTTTTATAGGATGTATTGAAGTTGGATATCTCTCTGAAGATATAGGTCTTACTATTGCTTTTACTTTTGATGGCAAAAATCTTCTAAATAAAACAGTTTCAGGTAAATATTTACTTCCATCCGCTTGTTCCCAAACACCCCTATTTCTGATTTAAATATATTTACGATTCATATTATATGCAACTTATAAGAAATAAAAAGTCGTTTTGTAAATTATCGAATCCATGTTGTATTTATTGCATAATTTCAAAATACCGGTGATATTTCCTTAGGTTTATCCTATTAAGAAAAGAATATACTAATAATAAAAGATTAAAATGAAATCTGCTATGCATATTTCAATATATCCTGTCAGAATATCATTTCTTGAACGGCCAAGCACCACGTGATCGTGCAAGTTAAATTATATTTTCATTCATTTTAGTTGTTTCTTTGAATGAGTCACTTTAGTATTGCAAACGATCCCCCCCCCCCAAAAAAAAACTTTGTCTCGCATTGATTGTTAAAAAAATATCACATTTCCTATTTATTTCATTTCACATAATCACGTGCACAAAATGACATTTTCCTAGGCTTTATTTGCTGTAATCATTAACTTATTTTCTTTAATCAGAGCTTCTGTAAAGGTAATGGCATCACGTTATTAAGAGATGATGTTTTGAGATGCTCGTGCGGATAATAAAATTTTTATTTTTCGCCAACGGATTTTTGTTGCCTCCAAAAACCTCATTCTCAAAACCATGACCTTACATGATAATAAAGCTTTTACTTCGTATTAGGTTACATTTATTTTCCTAAAATCATAAGCATTTGATCCGGTTACATAATTGAATAAGTGAAACTAAATTTGATAAATTGTTTCTTCTTAAAGCTGTACGTGAAATATTTTGAGATTTGTGCAATAAATTTTAAATCTTGAACAGACTACGAAAACTATTCCTGAATTATTGAGAGGTCACACTTTTGTAATTGGATTTTAAAAATTATTGGTGTATTTAGTTTCATATTTCGATACATCATTAACCAAACATGTTCATTTTTTAAATACTTTTGGGAAAATGTATGTGCATTTATTATAACCCATAATTGTCAGGGCCCAACTTAGCTTAGTTAGGGCCGGGGGCAAAAACTTCTTTGGGGCTCCCTTTGCTTCACTACTTTAGTAAGGAAGAACATTCATTAAAGAAAGAATCGTAAAATAAAATTTCTATTCGATTTGGGGCCCTCACTTATTTGGGGGCCTGGAGCAACTGCCCCGTATATCCCTACCTTAGTCAGACCCTGATATGGCATTCTCGTTCCTACATAGTATACTTTTTCTTGTGTTATAATCTATATCTTAGTTTTGAATTCTTTTGCATTAAGTGTTGGCAATGAAATAGATAGCAACCGAGTCGAATGTATTTATGTGTTAATTTATAATATTCTGATTTTTCTTGATTTATAATTCATGGAATTTGCATATAATTATTTATTTATTTGACAGTTGTGCTGGCAACAGCTTTTAAATCGATCTATATGCCGCCACCCCACCTCCCATTAGTTTAGCGACAGGAAACTATTGTGTGTGGGGGGAGGGGGGGTTAGCTACTTGGAAATTTGCCATCTTAAAACTTCTGTGATATACAAGTCTTTCGATCGCTTAACTTAAATAATGTATAATGCAATATAATGTTCCATAATCTAATGAATTTTTAAATATTTTATCATTTAATTGCTCAGCATAATAATTCGATTTTTCTTTGGTCCATCGTTACTTCGCTAGAAACTAAAATTACATTTGAATAATGAGCTTATACCGAACCTAGGATTTGCGATGCTTAGGTCCTCCTCTTTTCATTTCATGGGCTCATGGCGCCATCTCTTGGCCGCTCAAGTCATTTTAATTGTAAAATTATTGCTTAACGAATTTACATTCCTATTTGTTTGATCTACGTTCATACGATCTCAAGAAAACATTAAGAAGATATTTATTCACTCCATATGAATATATTCATATAAACCTGACCAATTGAGTATTTGAAAGTAATATAGTGTTAAACAATCACTATTGAAATATTTTTTTTGTTAGGATTTTTTTTTAATTACCCATGTTTATAATACAATTTAGAAGTATTGACCACAATTTTAAAAGTAATAACCACTATATTAAAATACTTGCTTTTGGTTCCGGTGGCTAGAACGGATAAAGCTGGTGAAATTTTTGTGCTAGAAATTCGATATTAAGTTTGAAAATTTTACAATTCATGAAAAATGGCTTCTTAAATTTTCGATGTGTATTGAGGGTTTAAAAAAACGCAACATGAAAGTTTGAGATTTGTCAAATCTTGAATTGAGATTGTTAAAAGCTTGAGTGTTGGTATTGATTGCTGTTTAGGGCAATGAGTAATTATGGACATTAGCAAAAGTTACCCACCAATAACATGAATATAACCCACAGATAACCATGTCTTAAAAGCTGATATTTTAAGACCATCAGATATTATATAAAATAAATGCATAAAATTTGGCGAGGTATTTTACTTTTTTTCTGTGTTATAGAGGAAGACGGGGAAGAGGGATGATAAAACTTTATAATAGAAGGTACCACTGGTTGCATTACCTTGTAAATTCGCATTAAGTTTCCATTGGAATGTAATTGTACTTGCTCTTTTTTTAGTGGAAGTAGACAGCTGTTTTGTTTCCTTGGTGATAAAATTGGTTCTTGGCTGGAAAAAATGATAGTTTCTCTACTTGTGTAAATCTGCTAGTGTTTAATCCTTTGAACATATAGCATGTCCTACCCGTGCATCAAATAATAAGATTTTCATAATCAAGTTGCAACCGATGGAGAAAAAAAATCATTTGTACACACTTAAATTGCAAATGCCATTTAAATTTTTTAAAAAAAGGATTTAACTACAAATAACTGTTTTAAATAGAATGTGTCATTTAATAATGATGTTAGATTTGTAGGTTAAAAAATTAGTTATTCGGTACTTACCGTTAACCGGACGCAAAAGTCGCCAATTTTGAACCAAACGCGAGCCGAATCGCTAAGCGAAGCGAATGACAAAACTGTCAAAAGAATTCTACATTATTTGTCAATTTTTCGCCAAATTTCATTTGGCGGAATTCTGTAATATTAATCGATTTTTTGTTTGCGCTCGGCTAACGGAAAAATACCGTTATTCTATTCAATGAGTTGTTAAAATATCTAGACAATCCTTTATAATTTGGTCATACAGATCCTTTTTTTATTTCCTTTTTCTAGTTAAAAATCTTCCTCCTCTGTGCATCATGATTCCCTTCCTGAAAGAATATGGTCACATATGTTTGAATTTTTACAATGTTGACTTTTCTAAGACACATTTTGCTGCCTGCGCGAGAATCGATGTTGCAATCTGGCCTTTCTGTGCGCTTCCTTTCGAATTGGGCTGTTTTCACATAAATGGGAACAGTATAAACAAACAGGAAAAATTCACAAAGATGAAGAACATAACTTATGTCTTGGAAGGTTCAAGTAATGACATAGTAAGTAAACGTTTTAAATTATACTCTCTACTTTAAGCGTAATATGAATGGTGTCTATAAGCTCTCCCAACAAGCAAATAGCAATGTTGTGATTAATTAGATACCAGTTATAAAATAGTTTAACGACCAATGTACTAGGTTAATCAAAATGATTGCTCAATTATAAGTGGTTGATTTTTTTTATACCTACGTGTATTTGACCGGTGATCTTTATTGTCAAATTTGAAGGCGTCGCCAATAAGTTGCTAAACCGCCAATAATGACAAAAAACCGCCGTTATTTAAAAAAAATTGTTCAAACTTTAACTATTGTCCACCATTTTGTTGGTTTCGTTGGCGTCGACGGTTTATCGTCGAATTTGAATGCGTCGCCAATGAGTTACTAAACCGTTGGCGTCGACGGTCTAGTACGTAATTATCCTTTTCTTTTTTTTAAGCAATGAAAGTGAAGCATAATTTGCAAAGTGCAGAATAAAGATTTAGTTTCCTTTGGATGCATAATAATTAGAGTTGAGTGAGATTTATTTTTCGTATTTATTTCAAATACGAAAAAATATCAAGTACAAAAAAATTGCTGCAATTGAGATATTTAATTGGGAAGTTTTGTACTCGACTGATATCAATCAATATAATTTTAGTTTACTGTCCCTCCTCATCTCCGTGGCGATGTTAATGTGCATAGTGTTTTTTTTTAATCGAACCAAGATTTTAAGTTTTTTTTTTTCTTTTCTTTTTTAATATCCAGCCATTTCTTTGCTTTACTTCAAGTAGCGTCGTGCATACTACTGAAATGTCGCCACCTTCTCTTACACTAACAGCATGAAGAAACCATTTTCTTCTGTTTAGTCAGCTACCTATCAGTCAGTGTTAAAATCAAGTCCGTTTGAAATTTTTCTATCATGGTGTACAAAAAAGTTAACCCTTTGTAAACAGAGCCAACATTTTGAATAATAATTGAATTATTATTGACTAATAATAATAATTTTGAATAATGATGACTAATTTTATATATCATTCAAATGCAAATTTCTTTGATTATCTCCAAAAAAACACTGCAGAATGTCATTGGTTGATCTTTTCTTCAACCTTGCAATAAAGGCATGTGAAAGACAATTTGTTGGAAGTGTCTGTATAATATAGCATATTACTCACTTACTGACCTACATAACATATTACTCAAATGCATTCTGCAAAAAAATTCTCTATACTTCACTTGTGTCTATTCCAAAATATCATGTTTTTAGCATCTTTCCAAATAAAACTTGGTTTTTTTTTTTATCTCTACACCCTCCTTATTCAAAAATTCCGTGATAGCATGAGTGGTGTTTGAATTCTTCCTTTGTGGTGTACCGTTTAAAGCTAAAATCTTAATCTTCTATCAGCTCCTCCAAATTGTTTTTTTCCCTTGAAGTCAATCCTGGATTTATTCTCTATGTCTCTTTTCTTTACTGATTTTTTGTTCCAAATAGGCTTAATTATTCTGTAGTAGCCTGCATATTAAGCCTGTTATTGTCAATTGTTGCAGTCTCTATTGTTGTAATCTTTCATTGTGTAAATATTTTAAACAATTTTTCATTGCCAATGGAAGATAATTATTCCATCTGGACGATTGTTTGCCATTGTCCATGGTAAGAAAGTTTTATTGAGATACATATTACCTCTTATTATGGTGAATAAACCTTATGTAATCTTGCATATAAGTTGACTTCTTTAAATCCAATTTATTTCATTTATTAGTCGATCCGTTTATTGCCCGAATGGAAAAATGGTTCCATTAACTCTTGTACTTAACTTGGAGAAGCATCATCCATGTTTTTGTATCACATGCCTCTATAAAGATTGATGCAAACCACTCTATCAGAACTCATTCATTATTTAACAATTTAAGTGTTTGAATACCAATCCCTTTTAATTGTAAAACATATCCGTTGAGCTACTGAAACTGCACAAATGATTTTTATTTAGCCGCAACTAGTTTTTGTTTATGATAGAGTATATCATAAATACCCATCACTGCAAGACACTCTTCACATGATAGGTATCTTGTAGAAAATTGAATTGGATGGTCCATATAATCTGTCCGCCATGTTATTCAAATAAAAAAGACCATTTCAAATAGCATATAAAGCGTATTCTTGATTACTATTGAAGAACTCATCTGAAAAATTTTAGATAGACTGCAAAATTCTGTAAAATAATAAGGCATAAACAAAATGCTTTAAATTATTTGCACTAGAACAGCAAAAATTTTTAAATATCAATTTGAAATCCTTCGTTTGCTCATAGTATGTCAAAGAAATATTCAGTTTCATATTATAAATCTGCAAAGTCTTGAGGAGTTATAGGTTGAATAACAGCTGTGATGTGCTTTTTTCTTAAACCCTGCACATCATTGCAAGGAATCCAACAGACATACTTTTTCCATAACTTCTCATGAAAAATATCTAAAGTATTTAATATTGAAAATTACATGCTATGACTAAGTGAAGTTTACTCTTTTAATGATCATTATGAACTACAAGAACGTACATATCGCCGTCTACCGAATTCTGATAAATGTTAAATAAAACTTTATAAGTCGTATAGCATCCAAGAAATGTTATTATTCTTAATTATAACCATTATTTTTGTTGTTCAGAGGCCCAGTAAATTGCTATCATATTTTCAGTCTCCCTCATACCCTCCAAAACCAATAAAGTACCACATCACTGAAATATTCTTTAAAGCTACATTTTTTACGAAAAACGCCTTCCCTTTTTTGAAATGCACTCATTGTCTCACTGACACTGTAAATTGGTCCACTATTACAATAATTGGTGGTTGCCATTTTGAGTTATTTATTGTTGTTTGAGTTACTATTATTTTAAAACTCTTATAAAGTATACTGTAAATTAACAATGTAGGTATGTCAGTTTATGTCTTGTACCAGTGCCTTATGAATGCACCTCCATCCATATATTCCCAGAGCCATCCGTCGTAGAAAGCTGTACCACTTCTTAAAACTTAAGATTATAATGTAATTCTGTCAAAGCAAGACTATATTTATATAAAATATTCATAGTAAATTGAAATATTATAAAATAGAATAGACCTGAAGAAGGTGAAAGGTAGATTGAGAAAGAAATAGTTTTATAGTAATATGAATCTATATTTAATAGAAATATTCATAGTAATATGAATATTTCTATAGTAATATGTTTTTACATTTTTAATACAAAATTTGATTTTTTGTCATAATAATATTATCGCCTCACCTTTTTATGATTTTTGTTCTGACTCAGCATTATGAAATAAAAATTACATTGTTTTTTCCATATATTTAACAATAATGTACATATTTTTATAAGCATAATTTTTATTTATAATTATTTTCTGCATTTTAATCTTCATCTTATTTCAGAGTTCATTATTATAATTATTAAGAAATTTTGTAATCAATTTTTGTTTTGAGTTCACTACTAGATGGTACCACACATATGGAAAGAAAATTTAATTTATTTATATTCTGTTAACACTGAGTGCTCAATATTGAGATGGATACAGCATTCAGAATATTTAACAATAACTTGGATATATCGCACATTAAATTGTGATAAGATAAATTAATGGATCGATAAGGTCGGAAAATATTAAAATATTGCATAATGAATGGAAACACTTAATTTTATGAGTTCAAGAATTATAGAATGCTGGAAAATTAGGGGGAAATTAATAAAAAAATTCTTTGCAAGCATAAAAGAATAAAACAACATTTAAAAATAGATCTAACACATGTGGTTCTTGCAAATATGATATATCTGATTATTTTAGATTTTGAGACTCCAAATTTATTATGTATGAACATTTTATAAGCAAGATTTTTTATATTTATATAGTTGTGGAAGAAAGGAGGATATCCTTGGAAGTATGCTGTTTGTTCATCTAACTCAAATTATGTGTCCAGTTACTGCCAAGTGGCAATAATGAATGCTCTTCTTTTCACTTTTGTGTTTTCCTTAATGAAGCTACATGCGTAAATTACAAGAGCCTTGTATGCTGTTCTTGCCACATTCCATCTTTCAGATGAATCAATACGATGTGATATTTTTTCAGCAATTAAGATTCTAGAATTTAAGCTATTTTTTTAAATAATTTTTTAAATGCTAATGTGAGTGGTAGGTGTATTAAAAAATTTGTTTCTAACTTTTGAAGAAATATGCAATGATGAAATGCAGTAAATCTAAAGGTTGGTAAAATCGAATGTAGGAAGGAAAGGGCATTTAATTGCCTGGATATTCACTTGTTGAACTGATTGGTTGGGCGAGGTGACTAAACAAATACTTTATTTACCACCATTATCCATCAGAATTGTTTTTACTGTTATATAAATATTTCACTTCTTTTATAACTTTAAAATAAACGCCAATTATTTTGTGATTGTTATTTTGCAAGTCTGCTAGTGTATTGATATATATATTGTATTGTTATCTTTGTTATGGCAACCCTTATTTATGTAACTATTTTTAGCTTCACTGTATGTTGTTTGAATCTAACTTTGCAATCTGATTGATTAAAGCCTAAACTATGGTTCTTACAATGTTAATCTTTTATTACAAGTAGTTAGTGACCATTTATTTGAAAACTTCTGAATTTTCTAACTTTACTTCCTGTTGATATCCGAAGTCTCAACTACTTTTTATTTCCCATGTTCATCATATTTACTCTGCTTCAGCTTTCACATTTTATCCAGCTGTGGATCATAAAAATAATTAAAGTTGCAACCATTATTTAAACAAATCTTATATTTTGATTTATATGTTTCTCAAGTTTGTAATATTGTTTTCCTTAAATGTTAGTATCATTGCTGAAAGGAGAAATCTATACAAGATGCATAGATTTCTAGACTAGTTGATGAGGTTCCCAAATAGTTATTATGTTAACAATATCTCGGATTTCTTTGTCACATTTTAACTATCGAAAATTTAGCAGGAAATCTACAATTATTATTTTCAATACACTTTAGATTTGAATTATATTAACAAAAAAAAAAATTTTAAGTCGATATAGCCTGGTTGGGAGGCCGTTGGACTGGCATCCCTTAGGTAGTAAGTCCGAACCCCGCTTGTAAAAGCTATCGGCTTTTTAATGAGCATTTGACTTTTCAACCATTATTTGGAACTTTACCACCTTCATTTTTTATATTTCAACTTACATTTCTATAAATTTTTTATATTTGAATTGATTTTACATCATTTTAAACAATTTGTTTTGTAAATATATTTTAAACACTTTTATCGCGTGTATGGCACAGTATGGCCAACAACGGCCCTTGTGCCAAAAAAATCCAAACCAACCAACCGAACCCCGTTGGTCAAAGACTCTTCATGTATAAGGTGGTTAGTGTACGTATAAATCTGTCGTGGTCACAAAGTCTTCAAAATCGATATAACACTACTGGGAGGTATTGGATCGCAGGTAATCGTTTTCTGATTCAGGTCTAAATTATAATCTGTGGATGAGTGAATGAAGCCGGCCCCATGAAAAGTGTTGCGATGGACGAGAAAATAAGTCGTACTTTTGGCGCTAGATGGTGCTACTGAAAAACAAAAGACGATAAATCTCGGTTTAAGTTAAGATTGTCATGACAACAGGCTTGTCTGTGACAAGTGTAATCAGGGAAAAAAAACATTATTATTATTATTATTGTTCTTGTTTCTTTACTATGGGATCTTCTCTATCCGTAATATGCATGAACATTCAAGTCAAATAATCGCTAAAATCGGGTTGAAACAAGTGGTGATCCATTATCAGAAAAAATAAAATGCAGTTCTGACATTTATATTGTTCTTTACAACAATATAATTGTAATATCACTATGGACATAATAGTGCCGTCGTTTTCTCAAATATTTGTTTCTATTTGTGGAGAAAAGAAATAGCTTTTCTATGTGATTAAACATTCATCAATTGGTCATTGGTGAATTTTACAGTTCCTTGTTAATATTTGTGATTATTTCGGATTTTTAAAAAGTGAACTGCGATGATTTGACACTTAATAATTCATGGCGAATATCGATGAGGTTCAAATACTCAAGTGTCTTTTGTAAGGAGCAAAAAAAAAAAGCACTTTAAGTATTTCAAAAAATGGAGTATGTTAAAGAACAAGCACACTACAAAATTTAATACTTAGTCAACATTTCCAACTTTTCCATTCAGGAAAGATATCTTGGTGACAGTGTTTATTTTAGCGTTGCCATTTGTGGAATGACAATAACTGTTTAATTTATAGATTTGATCCCTTTGGTAAATATAAATAATTACTCTGATGAACACTTAGAAACAAGGAAAATATTTTTCTTTGAGAATTTAGGTAGTTTAAATACTCTCGCAGTATTAAACTTCTCACATCATTAACTAATTTTTTAATTGCACTTCTCTAAGTAGAAATGTCTAACTATTGTTGTCATTTCATTTTTTCTTGTAAATAGTTGTATAGCATTTAAGAAAAACGGCTTTCTTTGAACTTTGCCCACCCAAAGATTCATTAATGTAAAACATAAAGAGAAATTCTCTGCAATAAAATGACAAATATACTTGAACATGTCATCTAATATATGACTGCATATATTTTTATACATTTTCCTTTTTGAAAATGCCCAATTGATTCCAAAATTGAATTGGTGCTGCGTCCTAGTCGTGAAAAAGTTGTGGCAAGTGAAGGTCGAGATTAGAGCCCATGACGCCGATTAACATAACCACGATACAAAAGTATACTAGTAAATCGTAGATGCCATCTGGCTTATGAAGCTACCGCCAGAAAGTGACTTCATTATGAACATCAAAGATGACATGAATACTAGCGTACATTCTCACGGCATTTTTTATTATATAGCATTTAAGAAAATGTGATTTAAAATTTTTTAGTTATTTGTCATTAGTTTATTTTGACTAACAATTTGTAAGTTTTTAAAAATCTATTAGGTTTTTTTACTTAATCTTTGATTTATTTATTTATACATAGCATACAGTTGACCCAACATAGTTAAAACCCGAAATATTTGCTGTGGTAAAATTCTGCTCGACATTGTTATTCTCATTATTGACCTAACCTATTTATCCTCGGATAGTTGCCTATAACGGAAAAATTGTCTAAAATGGGTTGAAACTTGTTAATAATGTAGTAAATATAATTCAAAATTAGTTAACATAATTTTATAAGTTTTATTATAAAAAAATGAATGAAAAAATTCATAGCAGTTAAAGAAAAGCTTTCATTTTTTTCAAATAAATTTTAATTACCACGTCTAATTTATTTAAGCGAGCAATGTGTTTAATAATCTTAAAAGAATGAAACATTTGACTGAATGAAAACGAAGTAAATTCGTTTTGGGTATATTTATTATTCCATTTAAATAAATGAAAGTATATCCACTAGATGGAGCCACTACGACATGAAATAAAGACTAATATTACATAAAATTCAATTTTATATAAGAGGATTATTTAATCTCCTTCAGAGACATATACTATGGTTTAAAAGAACTCTTATATTAAGATTTAGAGTTGTTAGATTTATTCATTTTATTGGTATTCGAGAGGTACCAAATTCAAATAATAGCACAGCCTATTCATACAAGACTTAAGGTAATATGATCCTAAATTATGAATAGTTATTATTATTAGTTTTTGAAGGAACTTCGGCTTATTTCGTAGGAACTTTCAATTTTTGAATTGATCTTTCGTGAATATCTAATTATTTTGATCTGACAAGGTTAGTCTTCCATAAGTGAAAGCATTTCCTCCTATAAATAGCTACTACCAGATATGCTCCCATTTTATAAGCTGGTTTTTTAGTTTTCTGTTTGGGAAATATTTGTATTTGCTTTCGCTATACTAATTAGTTATACTTTTCCTCTAAACTTTGTCATTTAATCTGAATAGTATTAGATTTTGATTAATTCCATATGCATATGATAAAAATTTTATGTTTTAGGGACAAAATCAGAGAATTTTCCATCATTGCTTGATTTTGATTTTTAACATTAATTGCAAATATAACCAATTTTGAAAATTTTTATTAAAAGCATTCTTTACATTAAAATCTATTACACTTACCGAATCTTCATATTTAAACGCTAACAGTGGTGAAAAAAAGCCATTATGAATTATCAGTAAATACACTGAAAATGATTTTTTACTTCAACAATAAAACATATTTTTCTACAATATATTCAATATTTTATTTTTTAATTGATTAAAAATAGAAAAAAATTGCGACAAAAACAGTGTTATTGGAAATATAGTTTTTTTTTATTTTTAAGTTAATGTAGAAATTGTTGTCATGCTGTATTATTCTCTAAAATTATTACTGAAAAAATACCAAAATGAAGCTCAATTTTAATGAATTATAAATAATAATTTTAAAATTATATCTAAGGTGCACATTTTTATCTTCAGAAATATATAAATATCATCGTTGGCCCCTAGATCAAACGATTTGGTCTACAAAGAGTAAATACACACGAATAGAAATAACTTATGGCAATTCTGGATCCTACAGACTTATTTTTTATCGTGAATATAAATAATTATACACAATAAAAACCGTGAAAATTATATTGTTTTTCATGTTTTGTTGACAAATACGATTCAGGTTGAGAATTGATTCGTTTAAAACAAATAAAAACGATTCTAAATTTTTATATATAATCGATGTTATTTAATTAAGGTTTTCGAAATGTCAAAGCAGCTGATTACACAAACTTGAATGAATTCGTAAAAATTATATAGATATGGCATCGATTGAATTCTATGCTGACACGTTCATTTTCAATCTGTAAGCAATTGAAAATATATCCATGAATATATTTAATAATAAGATCCATTTAATTCACTCCCATGAATACGATGGGCTTAAAGATATTGTTAATTATTTTTATTGTTCGTCAAATAATATCTTTACGATTCCATATCTATCAAAATTAATTATTTCTTTCTGGTAATCAAATAATTGAAAAAGAAATATTATTTTCATATTTGTTTACAAATTGAATATTGTTTCATATTATTTTCCAAAGTTATTAATTTAAACTTGAAGCTTGAATAACTTGAGCACGAGATGGCGTTATAAATGCTAACAATATTATAAAGGAACTTGTTAACGTCAGTTGTGCTTTTTTAAAAATTGCCCTTCGAACCGCCATATTAATTTTAATTTTCAATTTGCGTTCATAAATTTGGTTACAGTTATTACAATTTTGCATCTGGTTTGATAAGATGTATTCGTTTATGTATAGCATAAATCTTAATTATTTTCTACTAATAGCTTAGTTCTGAAGGTATGAATCCTATTATATATATTTTTAAAGCAATATTAACATTATTGACTTCTTCCATTTCCAATTTATACTAGTTTCTTTTCTTTTTGGAATTTTTCGAATTCAAATCTTCTGACGAAAAATTCGAAATCTCGGAACTTCTTATGCACAGATCACTAATTTAGCTGTTCCGTGCAGACGATTCGTAAAGAGCAGCGACTGGCAGAAAAACTCCGCTTCGCAAAGAAACTAGAACGCGATTCCCTAGCTGTAGCGCCGCCACAAGAACGCAGCTACATATATGGCGGCCGTATTGAGTTTCCTGCGATTGGCAACATCGCGCGTGCGAATTCCGCCGTCCTACTTTTATTTTCTACTGGGTAGGAAGATTACCCCAATTGTGCGCTATAGCCACTTCATTTCGCTCGAGTTTTTGAAGTTTTAATTTTTATTTTTTTCCAGAGAATGACAACTTCCGTTTTTCTCTGAAAGTCGCAGAAAATATATTGAGGGAAATTTTTTATAAACATTTTTAGCAAGAATATTTGAGAAAACCTTGGAACTTGCAACAGTAAACAAAGCTTCTAAATACATAAAACATAACAGAGTTTCTGAAAGTGTGAAATGAAAGTCACTGAAGAACAGAGTATTGTTTTCTATTAATAAAATAATAAAAAATAGATGGCTGAAAAATTTAAATGTATTTATTTGTTCTATTCTCTAGATCTGAAATAATACTTTTTACTTAACTATCACTTTGTTGGTATCATTGCATTAATAAGTAACGAAACTTACTAGTATTTTGAATTAATTTAACTAATGCATAATAATAATGATAAAACATAAATAAATGATAAAAATAGTAATAAAAAATATTTAAATGAAACCTGCTATGCATATTTCTATGCATCATATCGGAACACCATTTCTTGAACGGCCAAACACCACATGCTCGTGCAAGTTAAATTATATTTTATTCATTTTATTTGTTTCTTTGAATTATTAATTTTATTATTGCAAACGAACAACAATAAAAAAACTTCGCCTTACATTTATTGTTTAAAAAAATATCACATCTTCTATTTATTTCATTTCACATAATCGCATGCTCAGAATGACATTTTTCTAGGTTTTATTTGCTGTAGTCATGAACTTATTTTTTTTTATCAGAGCTTTAGTAAATGACATGGCAACGCGTTATTGAAAGCTGATTTTTTGAGATGCTCGTGCAGATAATAATTTTTTTTCGCTTCGATTACTGACGTCAAAAACCTCGTTCCCCAAATCTATATCATGTCCTGAAATGATAACAAGAAATAAAAAAAATTAGGTCAATCCCTACTTAAGTCAATTAAGAAAAATTTATTTTAGTTATTTCTAATTAAATAATTACAATTAATATGAATAATTGATCAAAAAATGATTGATTTTCGCACGAACTGAACTGGCATTCATCACCTTCATGTAAAAAATACTGAAAAACTTGAATTTTACCAATTGAGCTACTACCTATTAATTTCAATTTTTATTAAAAACTGCCAAAACTCTATTTAAGGTATTAAAATTATTTAAATTTAATTATAGAATTAATATCTGAAAAAAAAACTATTGACATCAAGTGTCGTCATCCACTACACGTTTTAAAAATATATATTTGAACTCTTGAATGGTTCAAATATATTTAAAAAATAAATAAAAAAAGTATCTTATTAACGAATGATAATTTGAACTATATATAATATGGGTGTGAACTAACTGTAGGAATTGAAAAAGAATTTTTAAAAGAATGTTATAATTTATTGCCTCACATTAATTAATTCCCTTACCATTCTGTGTATACTTTATTGATAAAATTGAAAAATTCTAATAATCAAAAATCTTGAATCAGTTGAAATGGCATTGCATTAAAATTCTCCATTTAAATCATATTTCTCTTTCTTAGAAATAATAATAAAAATTTTAATACCAGATTCAATTTTCTCAAAATTTAATTTCAAATTTCACGTGTTAATGTTAGCTCTGTTGAGCACAAATCAAAAAGAAGGAAGAAAAAAGTAAACTCGAAATATTGTGACTAGGCAATGTTTGACATTTGATTTGTCTGCCTTCCTACTAAATTTTAAGAATTTTTCTCTTGATACAGCATTGGTGATGTTATCACTGAAAGTGGATTTATTTGTAACTTGGGTATATAAACACAGGAGCTAAAAAAATGCAAAATATGCTTAATTTTTTTATTTATTAAAATTAGAGCTAAAAAATTCTCAGAAAAAAATGTAAATCGATGTAAAAATTATTATTATTTTGTATTTAAAATGATAAATAAATTGTTTTCTGCTTTACACTTAAAAGGACTAACAAATACACTTTAAAAGGACTAACAAAAAAATCAATAGACTTTTGAACTGGAAAATTTAATTAAAGTTTTGAAAAGTTAATTAGAATTTTGACTAGTTTTCAACTGGAAAATTTAATTAAAATCTTGAAAAATTAATTTTAAAATAAAGCATTTTATACCCAGATCCAAATTTGGTAGTTCGAGGTTCAACAATCTTGGCTGTAAAGCATTTTGAACGACTTTTTTGTAAAAATACGTTCCGCATTATGCTATTTACTTTCTGAAGATTATAAACAGTAACAGATTAAAGAAATTACTCTAAAATTTTCTTTGTAGTTTCTTTTAACTCTTTTTCCAAGATTGAAATATAATAAATCTATACTAATAATATTAATGTGCATGTGTATTAGCGCTCTGGCCAACCCTCCTCACTGTAGCTGTGGGGAGATAGGATCCCCAATTCACTATGCACCTAATGCTCACTGACTTTCTCACGGCACATGAAAAAGCCAGAAACAAGTCTCGAGGAAGAATGAAACATGCGAGTTGCATCGAATATACTTTCACGCGGCCAGATCCACTCCAGAGTAAATCATATTCATAAATGCCAAGACCGCACAATAACTGAGATCAAAATGCCACTTGTCAAGGTCACGAAAAGTTGACGTATTCCTTCTCACGAAGGAAATAAAAACACGGGCCGCAAACGGAAGCTACGGATTTCTAACTACAATGTTTGTTTATATGCTTATACAAGTCATACAGATGTTCGCAATTCAATTTTTCTTCTTTTTTAGTAAGTAATCTCATTTCCCTGTAAGTTCAACCCATAGTCGCCATTTGTTTAAGTATTCTTGTCCCCTGAATCCAGTTATTACTTCACCAAAATTTGAATACAGATTGTAGGATTTGTCACCAATGGGATTCTCTCTAGATAACCCTGGATGGTTTCTCATCTATTTCTTACTTTTAACATTTTTTCCTTCATATTTTTTTCTTCCTCCCATTTTGTGCTCATCCAACTCGTTAGATAAATTAGCGTTATAGGCACAGGATAGCATTATTTTACGTATTAGTAGTTTGTAGTTCAGACGCCTTACTTACAGATACCAAACTTGGCACGTACCTTAGAGAATCTGGGATGTATTTTTTGAAGCAACAATTTTAAAATATTAATTAGATTTTTAATTTAAAGATTAAGTTGATTTTTTTGAAGTTTTTCTACGATAACTCCCCCAAAAATATACGCACACAAAAAAAATTAACATTTTTTTTAATTAAAAAAATTATTTTATATTACTAATTTATTTAGTGTATATATTTATTATTGTATTTTTAATATTACTGATTAAGGTACTTTTTCCGTTAGCCGGGTGCAAACGCCCGGCTAACGGAAAAAGTCTCCTAATAATATAGAATTCTGACAAATTTCTTTGGCGATTTTTCGCTTGCGCGCATCTAACGGAAAAGTACTCTAATTTTATATGCGTGAGAATTTTTACTGAATTTTGGCAGTTTTTTAAAAGATACTTTTTTTATTTTATTTAATTTCAAACAACCGATAACTATGTTGCCCCTAAAGTTCAAAGAGTTTTCAATGTTTTATCAACTACCCGATAGCGTGATATTTTTTTCCATTACCAAAAATAAATAAAGCAAAATTTTGTTTTATGATCTGGGTAATTTATAAGGCGGATAAAAAAATTGAATTTTCAATTTCTCAAAATTGGACGGATAAATGAACTGGACATTTATGTTTTTAATAACCCTATGCTATTATCAAACTGTCTCAGTTATAATGATTCATGCACACCATAAATAGAACTAAAGCTAGGAATTAAAATAACACGCATCTAATGTCAAACTCTTAGGTGGAATGATGGACATGCGTTATATCTAAACGATTTATCTGAAAACAAATAAAAACAATATTTTTGGCAAACCAAACTGGTTTCCAAAGGCGATTTGTGTAATTAAATTTCAGGATTTCATATTTTTGTGTGAAATAACAGGGAGACAGGCTTTTATTAGATAAGCCTCCGAATTTCGGTGGTAAGAGAGGGATATTTTTTTTATCACGAAATTCATAATTTCGAATAAGGAATAAATGGGAGAAAAACAAGTAGGCAATTGCCCTACTCTCCAAACTTCTGTACCTCACAGACATGACAAACTCTTAATGGCGTTAATTTCAAGGCCAAGTTATGAAGTATAAGATATTACTTAGGTCTCCGTAACTTTAAGAGCTTTGAGATTACAGGTATCCATGCATTTTACCGATTTAGTTTGTTGATTTGAATTTTCATTAAAACTGCTGAAACTCTATTAAAATTATACTGACTTATTCTGATGACTACTAAATTGCTGACTCTGTTGATTCCCATACCAGGAGCGAAGGAATAAAAAGCCTTAAAGCTTACTCTTCTATTCAAATATGCCAACGATTCCCTTGCAGAAATCAACTTGTGTCCAAAAATCCCTATCAGAATCTCTCTGTAAAACCACTGAAGGGGCACATTTTTTTCTATTTTTTATTCTGTGGGGCGATGTAAATTGACACATTGTCTTATCGCGTTTTCTCTGCACTTAAACATGCCTCTCGTGTAAAATAAATTCAATTTAATTCCAAAAGTTTCTTCTTTCCACCCACGCATCTAAAAAATTACGTTTATGCATACGCACATGATAGAAAATTTGACTAAAATAATAAAATTCGTAAATGTTAATAATAGTTATGAATTAACGTTTTTCTTTCTTACAAATGAATCGAATCCGATTACATTTAATTGTTTTATTCAATTATAAGGAAGGGATGAACAAGCAAATGTAACATTGAAAATTACTGTTTCATAGAATCTATAGAATGAATTATTACATAACCAGTTAAATAATTGATGTTTCGCTATAAATAGTTATCACTTTTATTGAATAACAATTTTAGTAATTTAATATGATTATACAAATTATAATTTCTCTGTTTTTTTAATTCGTGGATACATATTTCTTATAAATTTATATATTTGACAGCTTGGGTTATACTCTTTCATTGGCCTCCGTGTGTCCTTACCCATCTCAATAAACCAATTTTAGGCTCCTATCAAATCAGAAATGTATCATGTCTGCTTTATTTTGATATTCTTACAGGTAAATGATATCATCCGCTGTTAGGAATTACCAAAATTTAAAAATAGTAACATAGAATAACATTTAATTTTATTGCATCACTTAAGCTAACAATACAATAATGCTGTATTTAAGACTCATGCTTGTACTTCAGTTTATTTTACCTACTGTTTCTTTGTAACGCCAACTGCAGTTTAAAAATAAAACAACCGATTCAGCTGAAATGCTGTGGTTTGAAATGAAATCGTTTGGTAAAATGAGTCATCCTCTAATAACATTAACACAAGGGCCTTTTTTTTACAGAAAAAATATTACAAATGGCATGATTCAGGGTACCTAGAAATCGATAGACCTCCGAAATAAACACTTTTCCACTGAAGTCTTAGCTAAATTTGAATTTTGAGTGCAATACTGTTCATTTTACTGCTTGAGTCAGCATTAAACGACTTGAAAGTTATCATGGACCACTTAAATAATACATAGGACCGTTTTCTTACAAAAACCGAACGTTACCAGCGGTGAAATGTTGGAGGATGATTCACAAGTCGCTTTTTTTCTCCTGGTTTTTTAAATGTTCTATAAATGAAAGAGCGAACTTACGTAATCTATTCCGCTTCTCTTCAAGGTCACGCTTTAACCTTTTCGCGTTCATCTCGTCGTCGGATTGACTGTTCAACGGTGGTAGCGGTTAAATGGTTCACTGTCATCAACGGGAGAGGTAGCCAGAGAACTTGTGATTCTTGTCAGAAGACTTCATTTATCATTTTGGAAATAAAAAGGATCTTTTATTATATTTTAAAGATGTGAAAACGAACCTTATTTTTGTATTCTTCAGATACGAGAAAGTAAGAGAGTACTCTAATCGCCCCCCCCCCAAAAAAAACTTTGTGAAAACATCCTTTCACTAACTTCTGTGTTTCAGACTTTTCCGAGTTCGAAAGGCACGTTTTGAAAATTTTTTATTTGTAAGCATGATAATTATAAAAAAAGTTTCAAGTTGAATAGGTGAAATTTTAAATGATCTTTACATCTTATTTATAGATTTCTATCAAACTTTCAGTGAATGTCTATTAATTGGAAGCTTAGTTTTTAGAGTACAAATTGGGCACAAATTAAGTAGCAATTTAGTACATATTAATTTACAAATTAAGCTAAAATTAATTAAAAAATTGAGTATAAATTAATTAACAAATAATAATTTCAATTTTTAAAGAGATAAAATTGATAAACAGATAAATTGATGTACGGATATATACAGATTAATAGATATAAAGATAGATAAAATTGATTTACAGATTTAATATTTAATGTGATGATCGATGTCACATTTGCCATGCCATGGAAAGCGCTCTGACGGCCGTCAGCGATTTTAAGCCGAATGAACGTTTCTTGTTTTTCAGAAGCGCCAACTGGGGCCAAGAGTACGGTTTGGCTAATTCATGCGTCACAATCCCTTTTTACAGGAAGGCACATTCACACATCTCTCAGATAAAACACAGAAGAACAACCATTCCCGAACCGGAAATCGAACCTGGGATGCCCAGATCATGAGGAAGATACGCTAACCATAAGTCAAACAAAATCTGTTGAGGGGTCGACCATCGTCTCCATGCAGGATAATTTATATCGCAACAATATAAATAAATGAAATTTGGTATATGATATTGTTAATAAAATTGAACCTCGCAGGCCGGTTTTAGTTTCAATCGATTGATAAAAGGCATTTAAAGAGAACTAAACTCTCTGAATATAAGACTTTATTAGAAAGGAATATTTTCGAAGACAAAATAGTTATATTTATGAATTTTCGCTTAAAAAACACCCGTGAAAAAAATATGGCAGCTAAATGACATAAGATTTTTAAAAATTACAAAAAAAAAGTGCTTTTTACTGGCTAAGCTGAAGTAAGGGGGATGAGTAAAGAGTAAATCGAATAAAAGAAATTCGAATCTCAAATTCAGTTTTTTTAGTGATTATTACAGTTTCTTTAGTATATTTGACATATAAAAATCTTGCAATTTTATTCAATTATAATGCTGTTTGAAAAAGAGACGTATAGTATCTGAACCAGAACGCATTAGAAGAATTCATTTAGAAGTCTCTCTTTTTTACGGTTTTCATTTTCTTGAAAACACAAAACATTCACATAGTTTCCGCATTTCTTCATATCCATGTTTTTCTTTTCTTCCAAGTTTCTGTTGGTATTGGGTCACGCCACTGCCAAGGTCTCTGAATCCAGATTGTACATCAACAGGTAATATTAGAAATTCAAAAGCAAGAAATGTACAGACCTTCATCCGAAACGGAAGTGAGGGAACAATGCGTCTCTTTCACGGAGCTAAATCGAGAGCACGTTTTGTAGTCTTTTTTGAACCAGAAAACAAAGGCACTCTGACAACGCGATCAGACAAGCACGAGGAACGCCAACCATTTTTCAATTCTATTGACAGCTGGACTGTTGCCATTCTGCATGTTTTTGATTTCACTCAACTGAAAACACGAAGTTCTGCTAATTAGTACCATCTTCTCTAACGTTTCTCCGCAGGAATGGTCCCTTTCTGCAAGATTTAATCAATCAAATAAAATAGCAGTTTAAGATTTTATCTTGAAAACATGAAATGATGGGAATCAAGCGTCTGTAAGAACTGGACTGTGAAGTAGAAATTAAAAGAAATTTGTCAAGAAAAAAAATTCTTTTATGCATAGCTTTAATAGTTTCCTAAATTACTTTTAATTTGAAACTTACAAAAAAAAACACCCATTTAACTATCTTAATTAATTTTTGGTGGGTGGGATCTTGAACGTATGCACATCATTTGCAAAAAGGAAATATGAACATTTAAAAAAATTCATCAAGCCACGCCATTTATTTTGTTAAAATTTTATTTTTAATTCCGTTTATAAAAACGGAAGTTAATAAAAACTAAAATTTTTAATTAAATACCTTATGAAACTTGGTCCTTATGGCTTCTTTAGCAATATATTTTTAATCTAGAATTTTTATAGATTTATACTTAGAAGCCTTATGCCGCTTTCGTCAGTTCCTCCAAAATTTTATTACAACATGAATAGTTTTACAAAATAATTTTATTTCTAGCTTGCAACAGTATTAATTTTCTTCCTCATGCTGATTGTATTTTAAATATGAATTTAGATCTGTCACAAATTATTCAGAGATTTAGGTAAATATAACGTTTGATCGCATGAAAAATGTTTGGCCAATAAAGATTTTTGTTAAAAACAAGATAGAAATGCGGATGATAAAATTAAATATGAGGTGTGAGAATGTGCTCCCCCCCCTTTAAAAAGAGGCTGTGCAAGCGAATGTGATAAGTGTGCGTCATCTTCATATAACCTGGAGGTCAGATTTCTGCCCTCGGGTACTCAGGGATCCATACCCTCAGAAGCTACTGCATTCCCCCTTCCGTTTTAAAGCGGACACGAGATCATCATCATCATTATTATTAATGCGTTCAATATTCGCCATGAATTTTTTCGATTTTGATGGAAAATATACTTAAAATTTAAAATATATATATATTAGCTATAAAAAATATTTATACGATATGAAAATCAGTATCATTGAAAAGATAAGTTTTTGAACTTTATGGTGATTTAAAGTTACTTTTTATTGTAATATTTTAAGAATGTTTCGCGGGGGAAACGCCAAAATTTGTTTAATCTTTTATTAATATTCTAATTAAAATTTTTAAAGAAAAATCACCAAGATTCACATTTTTATCCTCCAAAATATACATATGCCAAATTTGGTAGCTTTAGATAAAATGGGTCGGCATTTGAAGCCACAGCTCAAAATGATGAGGTCCGCTCAAAAATGACATTCCTCTAGTTTTAAAATGAAGTACTAATTTAATTATTCCGAAAATAAAAGCTTTTTAAATGTGTTGAAAGGTTAGCATTATATTTAAACAATCAATTAGAACAAAAAAAATGAGGTTTAAAATAATATAAAGCTAATATAATCCAATATTTTGATGAAAAGGTGGCAAAATGATACATTAAATCATTGTGCGAGAAACTCAAGAGGAACTCACTGATTAAAAATATTTTTTATTTGTTTGATATAGGTTGTTGAATTGTTTTTGTTTATATTGTTCACAAGGACAAATACCCTGATATATAATATTCTAGTAGGTGGATCTCTCCCAAGATTGGGTTAAAATCTGCGATCTTGGTATAAAGATTACATTGAAATTTCATCATCAAAATCATTTTTTTTTTCTCAATGCCCTCTTGATTATTTATTGACACATGTACTAAAAACGTCACAGATTTATCAACATCGGCAGATCTAAATTCTTTTGACAATTGTAATACTTTCTCTCTATGTACTTTGTATTTTCGAAAGTTTAAAATAAAATATTTAGTACACAAAGTAGAATTCTGTTTGTTTCATTCTGTTGAAACTTTGTTTGATTCTTTCAAAGTGGAATCAAAAAGAACTTCTTTAGATGTTTGATAAAATTCTTCGTGAACTTTCCAATTCAAAGCATTGTTTCTGCGTCAGAAAGCTATAATTTATTTGATTCTTTAAGATGGAGGACAGCCGAAAGGTTTTCAACAGGCTTATCTCAAGGTGAGGCTGTTATACAAGTCAATGTATCTGCCAGTGTAATTAAACGACTAGGATGTTTGGAATGAGATTGAATTTGATAATTCTATTTTTAAGAGAGCGTTTGAAGTCGCTTATGTGTTGCATTCCTACTAAAAATCTTTTACTTGCTTTTTTTGAAAAACAATATTGTCTCCACTTTTTTACTCAACCATTTTGTGGCAACACATCAATATTGTTCAAGGTAGAGATAAAAGATCAGATACGAGTTTTTTTATAACCGAATCTTGTAAAGTGACAAATAATTCGAGGATATTGGATAAGAAGCAAGTATCTATCTTTGTAGATGAGGATGCTTTGGAGATGACGGATGCTGTGCCCCTTGCCCCGCGGTCGTGGGACTCCAAAGTGATCAAGAACAAAAATAAGTTTCTGAATGATAATAGCGGGATTGAACGAAGAGATGACGAAATTGAACTGGAAAAATCAATGGATTTTGAAATATACGAAGCTTACAAATATATTACAAATTAAAGAAAGTGTGCAACATATTATAAGCATTAACCATGGTCATTTATCTTACCTACTAAATTAAATTGCATGTATTACTTTGGATATTCATACTTTAAAATATTTCACCCTTTGCCTTCGATGGTGCCTCTTGGGCACTATTCAAGACGGCGCAACATTTTGAGGTTTTATTTAATTATTTTTCAATTTTGATTATTGAAAATTCCTACAAAATGGTAAAATGACGGAGAAATTCAATTTTAAACATACATACATTCACAAATTTGAAGCAATAAACAAGTCCTTGTATAGTGAATAATTATGCATCGAATTACTTTTCCGAGTGCAAAGGGTTAATATTGTTAGATCTAATCATGTCCATGACAAGGAGGCATCCCTCTGGGTGTCAGGACTAGGTTTCGAAAAAGAAAAGTAGCAAAAAAGAAGAAAAAGTGTTACTTTTAAACCATTATGTAAAGCTATTTGGAAAGCTAAAGTAGATACGATTTAAAATAGTGTATAAACAGATCGAACTAACTTGTAATCTTTAGAAAAATTTATTGATTCAAATAATGATATAGCGGTATTTGGAGCTAAAAGTGCATTGGATTCAATATAAGAAATTATATTTATTTTGTATTTAATAGTATCGTTTACAATATTGTTCAAAATAAGCTTGATCAATAAATTATTTCAAATAAAAACGATTGTTCTTAAATGCGCTTTTAATTAAGTCACTACATTTAAAACTGGGATACAAAATTTATGAACAACATTTAACTCATTTTTGGACGAAGCAAAAATGATCGCACGTAATTTGAATCTTTCGGAATATTTTCTTGACAAAAGAATACGGGGGAAAAAAACACTCTAAGCAACTGAGGATGAAATCATAAAAAAACTGGTTGAGTAATTTAAATGTTATTTTTGACCCTGTAACAGATATTATTATTGTACAGATAGAAGATAAATTTAAAAGTATTTCGAATTGTGTTAAAAGTATTTCGAATTCGTCAGTGATATAAAAACTTTAGAAAGACATGAATTTGAAAAAGGCCCTCAAAATTTTGTAACGTTTTATAATAAGACGTAGTTGAAAACCTAATCAAATAATTGCTTTGCTACGAGATTTAAATTTAAAGGAATGGGATGTAAATAATGCTCTACACATATTATATTGCTTTTATACTAATAAATAATTGTAATGATTTATTTCTGAATTTATTAGCTGTGTTAAAACTTTTCTTTACATTGTCAGATACTATAATAAATGCTGTTTTAGTGAATTCAACTTAATAAATATTTATCTTCGATCAAAAACATATGCATAAAGCGTAAATGCTCTTGCTATATTTAGCATAGAATATATATTTGAAGTAATTAATAGCATCAAGTATTAAATAAGCATGCAGTAGTACTTTGTGATATCACTTGTATATTTTTCGACTTTGCTAAAAATGTGGGCCACCAATCGATGTCTTGCCCTCAAGCCCCTTTATATAGAACGCCGGCTTTGATCTTCCTCAAATTATTGATAAGAGAGATGATGAATTGTTTGCGAAAGAGAACCTGTAGTTTGAGTAAAGTGAGAGAGAGTGGTAGTTTTCGAGATCAGATCGTCATTACTCGTTTTCATTCTCGCTATTGTAAAACTTGATTCACAGCATTTATATATAAAACTAAATTCACTGCATTTAGATTTAGAAAAGTAGCTATTACGGATGACATCACATTTATTCTAAAAATTCATTCTCACCAGATTTTGATTTAAGATAAATAAAACAGCAACAGCAATATTATTATTCAAACCTTGTTGAAAAAAATATTTTCAAAGAGACGGTCGAATGATGGAATAGGCCGGAACTTTTCTTGCTTGGCGGTGCTTTCCTATTTTAGTTTTTCATCGTCACTACGGTAAACACTGTCATCCTCATATCAGTGTGACACAACTATTCCGATTCTGAAAGATAAGCCCCTTGAATTTAATAACAAAAGTAAAATTGCCCAAATGAATTAAAAGACACTCACTTCTGCAGCCTCTGGTCCTGTTTTTTGGATTTTACTATCATATAACTGTTTTAGGAACATTTTGCATCAATGCGCTTACATGTAAATAGTGTAAGAACTTCTAACAGATCTCATATCCTGTATGGCCCCTTATTAGCCATGTTGCGTCTTTGATTACATGATGCTTTTCCGCCATTATTGACAAAAAATTGATTTGTTAATTAAATTTAATATTTTTTCATTTACTATATATGGCTTTCGTTTACTATACTTACTTGGCTTATCTGCATTTTTTGATGTTCTTTATTTGCAAAATACTTGTATAAGTAATAAGATTTACTTGAGGCACTGAATTCGATAACCAAGATGAATCCATTTATTTCTACTGGATGGCGTAGGCTTTGCTGCTAACGTCATACAAACTGCTCCTCCAAATTACTTAATATTTTTTCACTTCCCTTTCTTTGATTTTGAAAATTATAGCTGTTTGGCAGTCTCCGGTCCTCTTGACATCAATTTCTTAACATCTTTATAGAAACACTAGCCTAATACAGCTTTAAAAATTATTCTGCATTGCAAATTATTTACAAGTGGGCTTCGTATCGGTAAAACGCAGCTGATGACGAAATTCTCATTCTCATCAAACTTACCGTCTAACTGACATGCATTAGAATTTTAAGTGATCAAATGTATCAAATCGATACCTCCGATTCTACCATGGTATCAAAATAGTACCTGCTGTAATATAGTTAGTTCAGAAGGCAAAATGCTCATAAAACAGTTCATATGGTAATATAACGAATCATAGATACTATTTTGAACTGTCTATATTCATAACTAAATCCTTTGTTCACATTATTGATTAATAAAGGATAATACTCGGCTCCAGTAAGTTAAACTTTATGGTAGAATATTTCTTCGCAAATTATTCAAGAGTTAAATAGTTACTTTGTGAACTTAATGGCTTTAATTTTTTAATAATTTTTGGGCAATTTAACAAAACCGCCACGTTTCTTAGTCCATTATCATTGCATTTAAAAAAAAACTGTAGTAAACATTCTTTGTATTTGTTGTTATATTCCTGTTTAATAGTCCGCAAACTTGATAAAGCAACATTGAAAACTAAGGAAAATCATGTATTATATTTTTGGATATTTAAATTTTTTTATGTCGACGCTCTGACACAGGGGTAGCGCGTCTTCTTCGCCGTCTTGTCCTGGTTCAGGCATAGTTGTTCTTTATCTCTTCTATCTGTGAAGGTGTGCGAATGTGCCTCCCTATAAAAAGGAGCTGGGCAAGCAAATGTGATGCGTGAGTAGCTAAGACGTACTCTTGGATCTAGTTGGCACTAAAACAAGAGACGCACCCTTGGCTTAAAATCGCTGGCTGCGTCAGCGAACTTGTCCATGGCAAGTGGTATTTTAAACAACAACAACAATAATTTTTAATATTCATTTTGTTAAGAGAAAATGCTAAGAAAATTTTAATTAAACTAATATTAATTGTTAAGTATATCCAATAACATTTAAACTACAAAATGGGAACATAAAAATTATAAAACATATTTTTTATAATCAGCTAGGAGTTACACCATCTGCTAACTTTCACTTGCCAACCCTGATGTGGTTCTGGAATTATGCATATCCTCAAGTTAGTGGGGTTTCTTAAAGTATTGATTTCCTCCCTCCAAACAAAAGTAAATGATGACAAGCTGTTTTTAAAATATCATGAACAAAAGCACTCAATTCGAGTTTGTTTTTTTAAAGAAACTTTTTAACGTTAATTAATATTCAGAAGAAATCTTTATAATTTTAATATTCTCTGTAAAAATGAAGAATTCTGAAATTAGAACATTTTAAACAAATTAAATGAAAACTTTCGTAAAAGACTAAGAAAAGATTCCGTTAGATATTAATATGAAATTTTATGTTACTTAATTTTTATTCAGAGCATCTTTACAACAATTTTTTAAATGGTTTATACTTTAGTCTGGTTTCTATTCCAACACTAGATTTCACTCTGGACAATGCTGCTTAAAATTTAGCTTGTGAAAATATCGCACTTCGATCATTAATAATCAGACGAACTTTGACAAAACTCTCACCTTATGACTTATTGATGATCATGCCGAAACAGGACTCCCTGGAAATGGCAAGCTTTTCAGTATGAATGGCATATCTGCATCACTTTTTTGAAATTCAGTTTTAAAATGTGATGCTTTTGGAATTCATCCACAATTCAAGTGCAAAATGCGGCTTTCAATTTTTCTGACCACAAATCGAGAACCATTGCAGATCCTATCACTTCTGCACAAATTAGTTAGCAACATTATAATGCAGCCTGGCAGGTATAAAACCTGTAGGAAATGAAGGATGGCATTTTTAATCGGCCTATTTTTAATTCAAAACTCCACAATTGAGAATATTCATTCTCATATAGTCAATATTTAAATGTTGATTCCCCAGCATCCTGACTTAGGAGGGCGCGTCATCCTCGTGATCTGCGAGTGCCTGCTGGGTCGGGAACTGGTTCAGGCATGATTGCTCTTTCTCTGAGATGTGTGACCCCCTCCCCCTGTAAAAAGGAGTCGTGCCGGCGAATGTGTGTGCGTCATCGTCATTTAAGCTAGAAGTCAGATTTCGGTCTTTGAGGTGCTCAGGGGTCTTTACCCACAGAAGTTACTACATCCCCTTTCCATTGTAACGCGGACACGACATCATCAAATTTTGATATGCTATCTGTAAATCCCAAAGTGAGTAAAGCTTAATGTTTACATAAGTTGTTTATATAATAGAACAACTTTTAGTTGTTTTGGGATGGCCACTTCCATCCCAAAACATTCTCACATACATTCGAATGGAGGTATTATAAGAGAACACTTTGCATGGCATTGCCGTACAATATTTACTAAATATTAACTTTTGGCATGAATTCAGCACTTTCACTGAATCCATCGTGTCATCCGTAATCGCCAAATATATTCGAATTATTTGTCGAATAAGCTCTGACATGCGGTTAATAACAACTAAAAATTGTATTTGCATTTTACATGCATTTTGATTAATTACTGAAATCAAAAAAATTGTGAAAAACCTATACTTGAAGTCACAAAATCCCACCCCAGTTTTAATACATTTAACTCATTTCGTTTTATAACTATGGCTTTTATATATTTTTGAAAGTATAATACAAATCCTTCATTGCATTTGGCCCAACATTTGATAGATGTTTACCCTACAGATGTTAAATGCGTGTGTCAAATGTTATCCATCTAGCTCTCTTCATACTTTGTTACCATGTTAAATTACGTTTGAATAGATGGATAGACTAACGTTCTCTCTACAAATTCTGCCCAGAATTTGATAGAAATCTACAAATTTAATTCGAAGACCAAATCCCAAATTTCATCCTAGTTCAAAGCGTTATTGAATTATCTTTGTTTCAGTCAGACAGATAGACGGGCATATCGAACTCGGGACTTTTTTTGACGTGGCGATTCCTTAAAATCTCGAGTTCGAATTTTTTTGACAATTACTATACTGTATGAGTACACTTTTACTTTACTACGCGTATGAGACAACAAAATAATAATATGATTATAATAATTAAAAATATTTCTTTAATTTAAATAATTTTGAGGTGTAACTAATAATCACTCACTAATCAGATGCGTTACATTTTCTGGGGTCTCTAAGTTATCCGAACGTGGTTTGTCAATTCAATCTAATTTGCTTTTGAAACTTCAACTTAAAGCTTTTCGATCAACTACAAGTTACGCAGCACAATTAATCCCAAGTATCTCCTGTCTACACTTATTCTAGAGAAGAAGAAATCCACCCATTTATCACTCAGCAAAACCGAATTGTAATACAAGAGCGATGGCACAATGGAAAACGGTAGGAGACACAAACAAAAGACAATCGGTCCTCTTCGCCATCACCCATTTCTGTCTAGCTCATTTCATCTGAAAGTTTGTTAGAGTCATCAGCTGCGCTTGCACAATTTATTAACAACTTCCAATGGATCCGTTTTCCGTATTGCTTTATCTTTTACGAGCCACGAATTCTGCCAAGCAAAATAAACTGCTGCAGGAAGAGAGTCAGGATCGAGCCTTTTCTGCACTCTGGGTTGAGGTGCAGGGGGTGGAGAAGGATAATGTGTTGACAGCAACCTGTCTCGTCGGGGGAAGAGTGGCCTGAGTCGTTTCTCTGCTTAGATGTGGGCCACGAGACAGTTTTGTTCCAAGATTTTCTTTCAAGCTATGGAATAGTTACAAAACAAAAATCAAGCATTTGAATAACAATTTGACTATACAGTGGAAGGATTTGTGATAAAAATAGTAAATTAATGAATGCTATTAAATTTAGAACATTGAAATTAAATGAATAAATTAGGTAATCAATTCTCTCTTTTAGGCAAAAATACTTATTAATAATGTGTAATAATGTATAATTATTTCGAACTTCTTTTCGAAAGTATATAAAATTTCCCTAATATTTTCTCAATACTATTGTACTATATAAAACATAATTTCCAAATAATCATACGAATTTTATGATAAAAAGTTAAGCCTCTTTTATTTAAATAAGTATTGAATAAAATAAAAAAAATTTATTTGCAAGATTTAATTATATAATAATTAATCAAATTATTTCGTAAAAAATCTTTTAAGAAGAAAGATAATAACAAACATATAAATAAACAATTTAAGATCCAATTGCTTATCAATACTGCATATAGTAAATATTAGATAATTAGATTATAAAGGTTCATTATATAAACATTCTAATGATAGTATAGAAATTGTATATATAGGACCTATATTATGTAGGATTTTCTGTCTGAGTGTTGTATTTGATGATGATAGATAATTTTTATTAAAGAAAGTTTTTAAAATTGTATAAAATCATTTATATTCAAGTAAAAAATTAGTGAAAAATACAAAGTAATCTTATCTCTGAAACATTTAAAATAGAGTGTCATGTCAACCCCAATATAAACTGCTGCATTTTCTGAACAAAGAAAATAGCAGCATTATAAAACATAATTAAGAAGTGCGTATGCATCAAATGCTGAGTATAAAGCTCCGATTGTATCTCCAAACAAAGGGGGGTTCCGCCATTCATTTCTGCTCATGTTCCCGTTCCACTTACACCACTCTCGCTCGCAGGGCCGACTAAACTTGCGAGGTAAGGCGGTTCCCTCTGTTTATCTCGCCGATAAATCTGTCACGTCGATAGACACAACTATCCTTTGAGGTCCGTTTTTAGTCGGATGCTTCGGCAACCCTCGGCAAACCACAGACCTGGGCCATCCCCGCGATCCTGAAACACTTGCTCATTGTTCTCCGGTATCGTCCCTTTTAGTTTTGCTGGTTCACCCTAAATCAATCTACGTCGAACGTCTTGTTACTCTTTGCTCGGCACCAGTTGTTCTGTCGCTCAACTGCGGATGCACATTTCAATTCCGAGCTTTCATATTGCCAGTAACATCTGCAGATTCTATGGACTGAAGACCTCCGTCAGGATTTGCTCGCCACGAAATGGATATTATGCGAATTGCAAAATTGAATTCTAGGCATATTTTTTCAAACTAAATACGTCTGGCGGCTGTTGATTTTTGAAAATTGGTCAATTTAGGATTAAATTTTGATCCATCTTTGTTGCAAATTCGATTGCGTTTTGCAGTAGATCCTAGGTCGTAGTCCATCATTTTTATACTGAGTCTGATCTGGATACATCAAGAAAGATAGTCTTTTTTAGACTTGATTAATACGAAATTTTATTTTGATAGATCTCAGCAGCAGTATTCATCTATATTTTAAATTTGATTTCAAAATTATTTTGTTCTTCTCATTCAGTACTGTTATTTACTGAATCCTTAAGAATAATTTACCAACTTCTTCTATATAAGAATTTCGAAACTGAATTGCGTTCTTCTGAATAAGAACTTTTAAATAAATTCATAAGATTCTGGAAATTTTACCTTCAAGAAAAGTGGATTTTTTATTAAGTCACCTTATATTTTTTCAAGTGACTTCGGCGAATCCAAGCATGTTGATAATGGACGGCTAAAAGAACAAACTTTTAGAATGGGGACTGAGGAAGAGAAAGCTCCGACTTTCGTCCAAAAGCCGAAATTACGAGAGGACGATGAGGAAGATATCATTATCTTCGAATGTGTCGTTGCAGCTTATCCAAAGCCTAAGGTTGTGTGGTATTTCGGAAACAATGTGATCAAGAAATCTAAAAAATTAGTTCCCGTGATAAAGATTTTGAGTGTGAATAGGTTCTATATTGCACTGAAACTTCACGATCCAGATGATGATGATTCCGGATTATATAGATTGACGGTAACGAATAAGATAGGCGAGGCAACTGGATCTATCAGAGCTAACTTCAAAGGTAGTATATGAAATTTATGAATATTTATGAAAAAATAAGAAATAAGTCATATTTTAATGAATGAAACTAGAATAGTAGAAATGGTAATGCAATATTTCGAAAATGTGTTAAAACAATAGTATTTTTAATAAATATGTGATAATTTGTATGCATTAGAACACAATGATTTTATTTGGTGAAGAAATTTATGTAATACTTGTATATTTCATGGTCCAGTTTCTGCCTTCATAAATTCAAATCCTAATTTCTCTTTAAAACTTAATTACATTTAAATACTTTTCTTATTTCTTTTGTATTCTTTTATTTGCCGAGCCTTACATTTTGTAGAAAAAAATATTCATCGCGTTTCGATAAAAAATGCCAGACTCTTTTGGAGAACGATTGCTTTTTATTGTTCTCTTTTTTGTTTTGTTTAATTTTGCTTATATTCTCAAAAGGAATCTAAAAGAATTTGGCTAATTTATTGTGTTTATCACACTTCGTTTGTCCTTTCTGACTTGTAACTAACAACTCAGCAGATAGTAACCTCCTCTGTGACATCCGTGTGTTAAAAGTAGCATCTCACGAAATGTGAGAAAAGTGACTAAATTAAGTTAATAGCTTAATGTTTGAATAAACTAACATATTTTTTAAAAAAGTTTAATTTTATTGCAAAAATTAAGTGTAACTTCTGACATAAATGAAATATATATTTAAAAAAATTGGACAATAGAAAATATATTTCTCTTAAAATATTGAAAACGTTGACTAATATTATAATTTTAGTTTTCTTCCTTTATTGTTCTTTATTTCTCAATAATGAATATATCTCATTTAATAACGAACGATTTATGATGATATGAAAATGAGTGACTTTGATCTTGATGAATTGTGAAATGTTTCATGTTTCTTTTTAAATGGCAGAGCAGCATTTTCTGCACTAAATGTCTTTTATGAGTTAACATTACAGCTACATTACATTCATATAGTTTGTTTGTAGATAATTATTCAAAAATAAAATCTTTTTATTGAATATAAATATGATCGAAATACTGCACGATAGTGGTACATATTCTCAGTGTAACTTGATAGTATGAAGAATTTCTGGGTGTGAAATTTTTTCCTGTCTATTATGTTAAAAAAATTAGTTATATTACCAATGCTGAAAGTTGAAGACGCGTTTGTTAATTTGAAAACTAAAAATAAATGTATTCTTTAAACTATAATATTTTTAAAACGCCTATTTTGAGGCACCTTACGAATTTAAAAGAATTAGAAATTCGATTTCAATTTTTCTTGCTTCAGAGAATTTAAAATTAGCTTTGTTGTGTGTCATAGAAAATAATCAATTGACAACTTGTTGCTAGCTCATAGTTACTACATATTTGTTTAATATCATTAACCCATTAAATCATTAATAATTTTTTTAAAAAAATGCTACGAATCACAACGTTAGCAATAAGAATTCTGAAAAAGCGATTGATTGTATTTAAATCTCAAAATTTGAAAAAGTCATTTAAAAAAGATTTTTCGTACACATGAAATCCCTCCCCCACTCGTATTAAAGAAATTACATGATTCTGAAAAATTTCTTACACCAATGGTTCATGGACAAATAGATACAAACTTTAACATAAATATTTATATACTAATTCCACATTTAATTGTATTTAAATTCAATTAAAAGTTTTTATAAAACTCTCTAACCATAAGTTAATTTTTGAAAATTCCGTTTAGTTGGAAAAAAATGTAATAAGGATGTATAATAATTCTTAATTTTGAAAACGGTGTGTAATATTTTGAAATAATAAGATTAGATATAAAATATACATAATCATTTTGAAATTAGTTTTTTCTACGACCAAAGCCATCTTTTATACATAAATATTATTTAATGAATACCAGGTTAAGATCTATATAAGCAAATCCAGGAAAAAATTATAGCATTCACTAGATTTTATAAACACAAGGATAGATCGTGAAATGCTGGAAATCAAATGTAAGGGGGGGGGTGTAAATGTGTGAAGAATAAAAAATATTTTCTATTCTGCTTTTTTGGGAACATTCATTTTGCTGAAAATTTTTAACGGAGTATCAGATCAACTTTAAACAGTGCTTATTAAGAATTAAACCCATCTCATAAAGAATGAATCTTTAAATTTCTATTCTTAAAATGTAAAGACTCTTCTGCAGTTTAACGCAACTACCTGAAGTTTCTCACATTCATATTAAAAATATCCAAAAACTGAAATCCGTTAAAAAAATATTTTTATAAAAGTTATTTTATTGCATAATTAATTACAATACCTAGGATATTTTACAACATAAATGTCACCATTGTTGAAGCATTTTTCTTGGAAGGGCATGAGTTTTTGTATGCTCATGCCACTGAAAAATGCTACTTGCGATATTGAAGAATGAGGAAAATACACAGGCAGTACCGTAATGGTGAATATTCGATTCTCTTAAATTTTTTTATGACACATCTGTAAAAGAACCATCCTCAATCAGTGAACTTCAGCCTCAACTTTCAAATCTCCGACTTCCTTCATCGCGAACAATTTCACGTCCTTCATTGAAACTTCACATCCAAACTCCTTGGCAATGAATTATTCATCGCTTTCTGTCCAATAACTTTGTAAATTTATCTCTGAACTTCAATTGATTCTGTGTTTTTCTTAATAATAATTAAGAAATCGAATGACAAAATGCAACTAGCATCATCCAATTTTTAAAGACATTTTAAATGCTCAACAAATAGTCGACGCAATCAGAAATCTAAAAAGGGCCTACTGTTAGCTAATTTTTCAATAAAGTGGCCGTACAACTGTAAAATCAGTAAAATAATCTTCTGCGGCAAAAATTGAAAACGAAGCTTCATTCCTGGATACACTTTGTAGAAATACTCCAGATTTAGTATCTCAAAACGAATCAACAAAAATACATTATATCCTGAGAGTTTAATGAACATAATTATTGATAAATATCTTTAAAATTAAAAATTATGAAATTAACACTTGTTTTAAACTTAGTGAATGTCAAATGTGTACCAAGAAATTGATTTCAAAATCTATATAGAGTAAAATTCTAGAGAGAAGCTGTCCCCAATGCAAAATAAACTCTAAAATACATGTCTTAATGATTTTTTGGCGTAATGTATATTTCTATTATTTCTTTAAAGAAAGATTAAAGAATATATCTAAAACTATGAATCCTTGTTTTGTTGATGATACACATGACACGATTGGTGATTCTTCTATTTTAAAATGTTTAATATAACCTAAATGTATATTAAAATATTAATTATCTGTTTCGAATTTTACTTGCCAGCAAATATTTCTTTCTTTTCTCATCACCTTTGAGAGACATTGAACAAAATGATTTCAAATGTCCATCATATTCAAAAAAGAGTTCCTAGATTTCGGAATTTTATAAAATATATAGTATAAATTTAAATTTATTAATTAGTGTATCATTTACCTAATTAATTTACTCAAAAAAAGACGATGGAATTTTATATACATTTCTTATTCATTTAAAGTATTTTTCATCCATTAATGTAGAAGAATCAATTACCATAAAGGATTATAGAATTTAAATTTATAAATAATTTCAGGTTCATGGAAGTTCAAAAAAAAATTCCTTTGTAATTTTTACTAAGCAAAATACGGCTTTGGTGATCATCTCCGGAAATATTGTTCCTGATGAATTTTAATTAAATAGGCATAATTTGAGATCCTGCATTTTGTAAAATTTTAAAGTCTAAAACTGTTAGATATATAAAATTGTATTATATTAATAGTTTTACATATCTTCTGCTTATCCCATAAGTTTAACATATTAGTGGTGTCGAGTCCTGTAATATCTATTCACTGTTTCAAATTGCGTGCTGACTTTCTGAGTGATGAGATTTCGTTTCCTGATTCTGCTCATAAATTGCACGAATAATAATAAGAAGCTTTCTTCTTTAGTTTCTAGCATTGGAAGAAAATTAACCATATTTGACGAAACGACGAAAATTGATTGAGTTTCATTGCAATATCGCATTCTATTATTAAAAAATTTGTAAAAACTGCACTAAAAATTACCAAAATTCAGGTATATTATACAAAACATTTAATTGGGTATCATTAAAAAACATTTAAAACAAATATTAAAATGACGTAGAAATCACATTTGGACAGTAATATTTTAAAAGTTATCGTGGAAAAACTACAAAATATCATTTAGTTTTTAATTAATTAAGATCCTACTTATGGCCACAAAAATAGTTTCACATTTTCTCCTCTTTGATTTAGAGTTACCTCTGTGGCAAATTTTGTACCTCAAGATCCTGTGGAACGCCAAAATAAAACACACGCATCAACTAACATTTTTATTATTAGTGGAGATAGTATGCTAATAAAGACCAAACAAATATCCTAATGAATTATTTAAAATTGATATAGTTGCAAAGAAATTCATTAATTATTCAGCAACAATGAATGATGGGTTTACAAATAGAGATCTCACGCTGCTACGTAGGTACATTAGGGTAAAAGTAAGCCGTAAAAAATAATTAAATTTTTTCCACAATAATGAAATAAAGGAAATGGAAATTGAAATATAAATGAATAAATAATTAAAACAAATTCAAATACTATGAATGATAAAATATTTAGGATGATATTCACTGTTTGTCAAATGTAACTGGTCAGGTTTCTTTAAATTTCATAAAGTTCACGTGGTTGTTAGAATATTTATAAAGCAAATAATTTGCTTCAATGATATAGTGTGAAAAGCTAGTAGCCAGGGTTACTCTAATAATCAGTAGATAAAAAAACTCCATTATCCATAATCCATAACGGTACACTCACGAGCATCCAATTTAATTTGACGGAAGAGCAGGCTGATTATTAAAAATGCCGGAATTCCATGAACTCATTTCTTTTCCGACTACCTGGTTACGACAAGGTTTTTATATCAAAATTCCCCTTTTATAATATGAATTATATTTCTTCTTATTGAGTACTACGCCCTCCATTATCTCAAGTCATGTAAAATAGCAACGCGGCCTCGGTGAATCATAGAAGTCATTGCTGGTAACGTCTCAAGTTAAAACAGAAAGCACCGTATTGTTAGTTATATATATATATATATATATATAGTGAACTGCACATTTCAAGAATTAATAAGATAAAAAGTAAGGTAAATTTTAACATAAATTATGTATATCCTAACTTAAATACTGGAAACATTAATGTTAATCCTAGACCTAATTCTTAAGAAAATTGACAGATTATTTTATCTGTCACTGATAAATGATATATAAATATGAAACGATATATAGATAAGAGTCAAAACTTACAGATTTTAATTTTTTTTAAACCAGGCCGGATAATAAGAAGGATTTTCATGAACCGTATACTCCCGAATGCACTATATTTGAGAAGCTAATGAAATTTTAATCAAAATGTGCGAAACTTAGGGCAGCAAAATGTCTAAATTCGCTACTGAATATAATGAGAAACGATTTTTTACACCATTTCACGTTATCATCTTTAACATATTTTTTATATTTAATTTCTGAGTAAGGATTTTTCGTGTTCCTAATAATATGTAATATTTTTACATAATAATGAACAATAAAGGATTATTTTTCAAGCCATCAGTATGTACATTAGATAATATAAAGATACCTTACAACTCTCTTGTTAACACATTTAATTCATTTCATGTTGTATAGAAATGATATTAAGTAAAAGACTCGCATCTATCGTAATCAAACCATTTTGACATACAAGATAGCCTTCAGAATATTAAATTCTTGCAAAGTTCAGCTATGTTTAAACGGGGATTTTAAAACACATGTTGCAATGGGAAGCAACGATTTTTTTACCAACTTTTATGGAAATCCTATAATCGGACGTCTGATATATAGCATTAAAGTGTCAGAATTTATATATCAGCAAAACAAAAAATTTCTTAACTCTGTTTATTAAAATTTCTCTTTTTCATGCTGATTCAGAAATAAAATATTTGAAATATTGTTTATTCAAGTATTATAAAAACATTAATCTAAATAAGATCGAATGGTCTATATTATATGTCCTAAAATTGATAGTAAAATTAGTATTAAATGAATTACACAATTTTTTTATATTTTTAAATGCGTTCAGTTACCTAATCTTATTATTTATTTTTTACAGCTATAGAAGAACATGATCCGTGAGTATTTGCTCTCCATTTCAGCATGAATTGTGTTACAAATGTAGCTGCATGCTGTCTGCAAAGTCCAAAATAATCCTTAAGTGAAAGAAATGGTGTGTTATTAAATTCAATGAATAACAGATTAATATATAATTTCAATTGATAAAATAATCAATCGTAAATAAGATAAAAATCAATGAGCAAAAATTTTAAATTTATTCCGCATGCATTTCTACTAATTTTTTCTTATCAGCTATTTTACTATCAATTAAATTTAAATGGTTATTAATGTATTTTTTTTGTTTTCTTAAAACTGTAAAAATCATCTGCGAAGAACTTAAAATGTCGTAAAAATACGTATATTAACCATATTCACATTCATATACTTTCCACGTTTTGAATGGAATAAAGAAAACCGAATTGTTCATGTATAAATTTTATTATTATATAATTACTTACATGCCAAAATTCAGTTAATGAATTCATCAACGAAATCCTATCGGTAATTATGCCTTAAGGTAAAGTTAAAATTCTAGTAATAATCTCCAAAACAAAGACACACATTCATTTATTGATTATAATTTCTCATTATATTGAATCAAATTTATTTAAAAACATAAGATTGAAATTCAATTGCAGCTAATATATAAAGCTCTTTTTATGTCGACTTATATAGAATTTTCAGCTTAATTTTTTTTAAATTCATCCAAAGGCTTTTGAAGAAAACACGAGTAAATTTCCTCTAAATTGGTTTTAAGAATCAAGTGCATTTGGGAAATATTAAGGAACAATAATAAATCATTCTTTTTTATGATTAAGACATGACATGATGACTTCTCTGTTAAAAATAATAATTCATTAGTTTGCATATTAAGAGAAAACTAGCTGATATTTTCAATATTGCGTGAGTAAAAATATTTCCACATCTAAATATTTGTAATATTTAATGTAAAAGAGTTAATCATTTTAATAAAACAGATCTTTGCTGACACGTCTTTTGTCCATCCTCTTTATTGATGTATGTCCCTTAGCATCACAGCTACATACATCTCTTTTATTTTTTTGAATTCGTATTTTTAATTACCTTGTTTGAGTTTAGTTTAGTTATATTAACATCCCATTGCAAAACAGTACTAGGGTTATTTTGGAATAGACCTCGTAATTTTGAACTGCTGTCTGATGATGGGGTCAAAACCTGAGCTGGCACCCCTATCCTCTCCACACCACACCACACCAGTGAGAGGACGATTATCCCTGACGGATTTAAAATTCAACAGACCCCCTTACCCAACGGTTCTCTTGTGGGATCGGGTCTTGGACCTAAAACCCTTCGGCTCACGAGCCGAGACTGACCCTATCAACAGCCCACCGCGGTTCTACTTTGTTTGAGTTCAACAACAATTAGAATTTCTCTTATTCTTTCAGTCACTGCTACAATGCCAACAGAAGTTCATTCATGCAATGACTTTTTTTGCCATCAACCAAAATACCATTTTGCTTCTTTTTTTATATATTTTTGTCGCTTACTGGAAAAAAAGCCTCAAAAGGTTCCTTCTATTTCTCACTTCATTTTTTCTTCTCACTTGATAAAACGGAAAATTGTGACCTTGAATGACCTTACGCACGTGATTGTCATTTAAAAGTTTGCGAAAGTAATTGCATGATAATTAAAACTAATGCCAGTAGAAAAATAATTGCTTGTTCTTGTAAATATAATATATAAATTTCTATTTTTCAATTTACTAATAAAAAGACTTTTTTTAAATCATTTTGATTAATACATTTTATACTCATGTTTATTTTTTATTATTTTTCTTATTGAAAATGCACTTAAAGGTTTTTAAAACTCCTCTCAAAATTTTGATATTTATATTTTTTATGTGTTGAAGATAGTCGGTTAAAAAATGGATAATTTTCCAAATTTTTTACATTTTGAGAATTATTATCTTTCTACCTTCAACTCTTACTACTGTTCGTATACTTGAATTCAAATTTAACGCTTAGAAAATAAAAATAAAAAAATACCCACAATTATTTTCAGAATTCGGACTTCTTTAAAAGCCAGCTAAACTTAATAATTGTTGAAAAAGATTTTAAAAGGATAAACAAGTTTTAATTGATTTATAAATATATATTTTTTTCTTTGTTAATGACAAATATATATTTGTAAAAGATTTTTTTGTATCCGTATCAAATTAATATTCTCAATTATTTGATTAAAAAATATTGAATAATTATTGAATTATTTAATATCTAAATATATGTAGTAATTTTCAGAATTCCTGAAAAGATATGCTTAACTATTAAACGGCTTTGTTATCTCTTTTAATTGAATGTCATTTTCAGTTTTTCGAATGAGTGATCATTTTGATTTTATTTACGATATGATCATATTTGATTATATCGTAGCCATCCTACGATAATTTTTTTCTAGAGCTCATAAAACATTAAGAAGAAACACACTTTGATTTATTTTAATCAAAATTACAAAACAAATGTACAATATATTTCCTTAAAACTATTAATGTAGATTCCTGTGGATTTTAGTGGACTCGCTATAGAATTAATCAGGAACGTTTATGATACCCCGACCTAGGCAGAGGTCATGCGGGAAACCTGATGGGGCGGACAAACGACCCTTGATGAGATTGGACCCTTGCAAACAATAAAGACCCCTCTATACAACACATATTGGTACAGAAAAAGAATAGAAAAAATTATATAAAGTTTTACATTACATATTAAGTTATGGAATATTAAAAATGTTCGTTAACTAACGATACGCTATTATTTTATAATTTTAAAATAGTTAATTTATTCTGGATTAAAATTTCCATGCACTTTAAATTATTTTTATATAGAACCACTAGGTTTTCGAATGATCTATTTATAGTTTGGATTTAAAATCCAAGTAATTCAATATGCAAAATAGATTAGTTGTTACCGTTGTCATTAAAATGTTTTCTCTAAAGTAAACCTGCTGTTTACAAAAATACAATTTTCGGTAAATTCCACTTATTTTTACCAAAACTTCTCTAGATTCGAACGCTGTTTTTGAAAACTCTTTTAAATGGTTGTATGAATCTAAATAGAATCATTAATCATCACGGGAGCGACGCAATTAATCATTTCTGTTACAAAGGCAGATAAAAGTACTTTTATTCTATCTCACAAGATTTTTTTAAAACTTCAGTGATCATTGAAGAGAGTTGACAGCCGCTCATTTTATAGTCTCAAGGTCAGATGGAGGTTCGCCAGCACACCTGCTCTAGAAATTAACCCTTTATTTTTTCCACGTTAACCTCATTTCAGTGTTACAGCCACAGTTAATTTCAACAAACTAACACAGAAGCCATTTATTCTATTTTGAATTGTATTTCTGCCATTTAATTGGCAAGAAATGCCAATAGTATTGTTGTATGAAGCAATAAAACAAATTGTAAACAATGTTTTTGTCATTTTCGGATAAAATGATAATATCTTTGAGGATTCTTAACAGTGTCGTTGCTGCCAAAAATACTCGGATGGATTCAAAAAGATGTTGCATTTTATTCAGAGTAACAAATTCAGCAAGAATATCTTTCTGGATTTATGTAACTGATGCATTAGATCTGAAAAGAATTGATTTTGAATTAAATTGATATAATCCTTTGAACTATTTGGATTGAAATAAAGAAAAAAGATGGATAAAGACATTAAAAAATCTTATTTAAAATCAGCTTCAGGCAATTTTCGCAACTTAATGTTGATAATTTGACATTTTATAAATAAGAGTTTTCTTTTCACGAAGAAGACATATTTGGTGTAAATAGCCAAGATATGTAGAATTAAAAAGTATTTTCAAGTTACATCTCTTGGAAAGAGAACCTTTGTAATCCCCAACAATCTATCATTCAATCAATTTAAAATTACATAGTTGTAATGTCGGAAAACAAGTGTGTTCAATTTAAATGCAGTACCTCAGCTTCAACTCTTATTCAGTTTAATTAATTATTACTTTCAGATTACCACTTTAAATTTGAATGTGTATTTTTTTTTTTTGCCTTTTGATTTATCTATCGTGATTCTAGACTATCCGTTTGTACAAAATATTTTTGAAGCAGATATTTGGTTTTAGAAATATTCGGTAAGTAAGTGAATAAAATGAAATGTGTAGAAATGTGAACAATTATTTTGATATCTTATCATTCATAGAATTAATAATTTTTTTTACTATTTATTTGGCACTATTTCTTGAAAAAATTGGATTCCTTGAATTAAATGCGTATAGACCCTGCATCTAAGTTACCTAGGCAATTCTACTCAGTTTGAGGTAATAAGTGGTAGAAGAGCCGGCTTTCTGGCACCGAGGTGAGTCCCGGGTTCGAGACCCGGTTCGGGAAGAGCTGTTCTTCATCTGTTCAATCTGCGAGATGTGTGACTGTGCCATCCCTGTAAAAAAGGACTGTACAAGCGACTGTGATGTGTGTGTAGCTAAAGTAGTACTCTTGACCCTAGTTGGTGCTACTTGAAACAAGAGACACATATCTTCGGAAAAAAGGAGAAGTAGGTTGTCATCGGTTCGTCGTTTGAATAGAGTAAGGTTTGCTTAAAAGCGGATAAAGTAAAAACTAAAGTAATTCATTAGATGAAATTTAAATTTCGAAGAAAGCAACAGTGATTTAAGTGGGAAAGTCCATTTGTAGTTGTTGCTTCTAATAGCACTTGCCATGGACAAGTTTACTGAAGCAGTCTGCGATTTTAAGCTGGGGGGGGTCTTTTGTTTCTTAAGTATCTCCAACTAGGACCAAGAGTACGTATTAGCCACTCATGCATCATATTCGCTTGCACAGACCCTCTTAATAGGAGGCTGTATTCACACATCTCACAGATTGAACAGATGAAGAATAACTATGCCTCGAACCGAGACTCGAAGCCAAGAAGTCCAGATCATGGGAAAGACGCGCTTTCCCTGTGTCAGGAAGTCGGCCCATTTGGTAGTAGAATAAGGAAAGGCCTCTCTTACATTGCAGTGGGCTAGTTAATTTGTTTCTTGACTGAGGTATTTTCATGAGTTTTGAGATGACTGAATTTTTTTTTTTTTTTTTGAAAGTTCCTTGATGAAATCGTCGCGCTTTGGAGTTTTCAGATATCTGTGTAAAATATCATTCCGCATAAACCAGAAATCATTGGTAATTATACGAAATATTTTATTTTGTAAAACTTGAATTTTTTTTCGGTTGGTTTTAGCTGCGAGTTCCCAAATTTGAGCAGTATTATTGAAGATAGGTCTTAAAATTTGATTGTACAATAACATTTTATTCTTTAGTGAAAGGACGGTACGTTTGCCAATGAGTGGGATAATGAGGTGAACGTGAGCCCTGAATTTCTTTTTCCTATTGCTGATATGACTTTTAACCCTTCTGTTCTGTTCGGATTTACATGACCTAAAATAAAATTTATATCTTCATAGAAATTTATTCAGGGATATTTTCATGAAACTTCTTGATATCCATGGTAACTAATATAAATATGTATTCCTAGAGGGATTTATATTTATTTGCATTTCGAAGGAATATTTTCAATTTATATTTGATGTATAGTTTGGATCAAAATGACCCTAGGCAAAAAAATCATTTATTTTTACTCGTACACATTCAATTTTGTTTGGAATAATTCAAAAGAAAAGAATAAAAATAGTTTCTCTGATTTATCCGTTTTCGAAACCCGCTTTATTAACGTTTATGTTTGGTCACATGACAAACACACGCGTGTGCAAGGTCAAAAAGATGATACGATTGGAAGAGAGCCAAACTATTTGCTGTTATTGCAGCATTTCTTCCTTTCTGCTGTATTTTACTTTCTGATACGTTCTTAAACAGTTTTACCTGTGAATGTGAGAGAAAAAATGGCGAATCACAGAAATTTGAATCACCCTGATATAGCTAAACTAATAGAAGCTTCTGACACCGAAGAAGAAATATCCGAGAAAGAAAATCACACATGTGATGAAATTTAGAGTGAAAGTTCTAACAATGGCTTTGATACCGATATTGAACAAATGAAATACAAAGAGCTGTCAATCCAAGAATCATGAAATAAAGTGAAAATTGGATCCGCTGCCACATTCTTCTTAATCAAAAATTGTTAATATTATAACTTTTCTAGGGGCTCATAAGATATGTAAATACAGTGATAACATAAAAAGTGCATTTGAGGTAATATTCAGTTGAATTGAAAACGAAATAATAAAAATGGCTAATAGTAAATAAGAAAAGGCTTATGAAAAAAATATCGAAATTAAAATTTTTCAATCATTTATTGGATTATTACTGTTAGCTGGTTTTTATAAATTACACAAAGAATCAAAAAGAAGCTAATTTATAAAGGAATTGTCAGAAATATATTTTGTGTGATAATGGCCTTCAAATTATTTTGAACCACATCGAGTTATTTATTTTAATAATAAATTTTCTGGTCGATAAACAAGAAATATAGACAAATTAGTGCCAGATATCTGGGGAAAGTGGATAGAAATTCTACCGAAATTATATTATCCGATTAAAAATAATACTGTACATGAACAATCAATAGGATTTCGGTGTTTTCAATAGGATCTTTCAAACAGTGTATACCAAGTAAGTCATCTAAATATGCGATTAGAATATACTCTATGTGAAAGTAAAAATTCGTAAATACTGAAAAAATTAATTTATATTGGGAAAGAACAAGGGTAAAAACCGGACAAAAATCAGGTAATGCTTGTAGAGCGTGATTTTATGAGTATTCGGGGAAGGATATTAGATGCAATAATTTTTCACATCTTTTAACTTAGAAAAACTTCTTCGAAAACGAAAAAAATTACTATGCTTGGCATTAGAAAAAAATGAACGAGAAATTTGGCATTTCCTGAAGAAATGCCAAACAAGAGTTCACAGCTCATTATTTTATTTTATATAAAACACAACAATAGTAAACTACAACCCAGAAAGGAACAAAAATGTTATTCTGAAGAGTAATTTACATCATAAAAGAATCTAATGTAAGATATATTCATATTGTAAATAAAGATAAGTTTCAAATATGTTTCGCTTATTTTTATATATGCTTTGTATTATTGAATTGAACCAGATAAAAAAAACTCAATAATGATTTTAAATTATAGTTCAACTAAAAGCGATGTGGATACTCTTAACTACTTCGCATACAATGACGTGTCTGACACGCGCATTGAATTAATAAATTTTTATTTTCAAGTCTGCAACTAAGCCACAGAATTAAGTATTTAAATACAAAAAAAATCAATATGAAACGATTTGGTATCCCAAATGCTCCATATATTGTTTTTTAAAAAATGAAATTAACAATAAGTCACCAAAATAGGATGATTTATCTAATTAGAAAGTTAAATAAATTCGTAAGTCAAGTGGTTAATAAACTTTTAAACAATTAACTTGCAATAGAAAAACAACTTGTTGGCCAATAGTAGTATTCTATAACAGGCCTGATACTTCTGTGTATAATGAATGCATTAGTTATATGAACTTCAATATATAGTGAATGGAATGAAAACAAATTGACTAAACGAAAGGTATTTTTGGAAGAACTGTTAAAATCAGTCCTTTTTCCACACATCTACTAAGAAGTGAAGACTCAATAAAAATAGTGAAACGAATGCAGAGAAAAAAGAAAAAACGTACCAACGGAATCTGCTGAGAATTCTTCATTGTAAGTCAAACGCGCAAAGTGCAAGCTTTGTCCTTCAGGCAATGACAGCAAAACCAATGCGTTGTACTACAATAATAATTGCAAATCTCATGGAAGATATTACTGTTCATATTGTAAGTAAAGATAAGTTTCAATTTCGAATATGTTTCGGTTATTTTTATTGATGCATTATGTTATTGAATATACTTTTAAACTTACTTTACTATTGTTTAAACAATTTCTTTAATGACACTCATCTTTATCTGCAAGAAAGATTAGTGTTGTGAATCGGGTCATATTTATCCGGACTCTACATACGTGAATTAAATGTGAACAGAACAGCAGGGTTAAAAATGTATTTATTTTGTAGGATCTTACTTCTTATATTTACTATTTTACTTCTTTTATATAGTAATTTACTTCTTTTTGTGGATTTGAAAATTGGATGTGTGATCTTTTATAGGAAATACAAACTTAAGAATTTGCAAATATAGTTCCTTCTGGAAAGAAGAGTCAGGCCTAAAAGTTACATTGTTCTTAGTGTTGATATAAATGCTAAAGAAAGATAGATAGGGCATAACTGTTTCAAATCCATTTTACGCATACATTGCTTTCAAGTCGTGTTTCAAATATGTGCTTATCCAAACGGAATTCTAAACTTTACTGTTCTGGAATCTTACTGATATATATATTTTTTATTATTAGCCATTACCCATGAATCAACCTTCATGGATATTTAAGTCTCTTGTTTTAGGGACTGACTAATACTGTTCATCGTCGTTCATCTAAAAATGCAGTGTCTCTTCCATCTGTTAAGTATCTAAGAACATGTGGCTCCTGTCCAAAAAGATAATAGACGTAACGAAATCACCGGAACTTGAAATCGTGAAGAGCTTGATGAAAGAACTACTTTAAGTTTAGCATTTAAAAAATATCTTTAAGATTGGATTTTTGCACTGCTTTAGGAGACAGGTATTTTGATAGCAAAAAATAATCAATCACTGCATATCTAAAAATTTTAACAATAATTCAATTTTTATCCATGTATTTCTTATCTGTTCTTAAATCAAGTTATTTTTTTATGTTCAAGTAAATTAATCTCGAATAAAAATTAGAATATAGAGGTCGAAAAACATTATTACTATTAAAGTTTCGTCAAATGTTTATTTAGATTTTTATATTATATAATAAATGAAATTTAAGGTTTGCATCTATTTATTAAGAAGAGACATCTAATTCATATTAAGTTTTAATAATGAATAAATAAATAAAAATTTATAGTATTTTAAGTGGGCACGAGATTAAAATAACGAATCGATTAAATTCTATAGATAATGCCAAAGCTCTTTGTTTCATAGTATCTAGGTCTCGATTTTTCTTTTTTGTTTTAAAAACTTCTCTACTCCAAAAAATTTTTACAATTTTGTAAACTTTCAAATTTTTTCATTTTTTTAAATAATAATATAAAATAATTCATTATTTATTTTTATAAGTAAAATGGTATTTATCTTTTTTTAAAAAATGCTTTTCCAAATTTTGGTATCTAAAATTAGTTTTACGCTATTGAATTTTTTTTGTTCTGATTTATTTTTGTTTTGTTATTTCATTGTTTCGCATTAAAAACCCACATCTCTTTTTGGATTAGTCGGAATTTGTTAAAGATTTGTTTAATGGGAGTGTATTGAGACGGACCTTATAATTTTGAATCATAGTCAGATCGCAAGAACGACACTCTGAAATCACATTTCTATTTCAACACAGCAGGAGGACCCCTCACTTTTTGAAAGTTATTAGCTAATGATCCTAATTTTACAGTCCGGTTTCTGTTACGTATATTTTCGTATGATATATACTAATTTTACTTCGATCTCAACTAATACCGTTTTGGATACGAAATCTGTTCAACCATTATTCAATTGCACTGAAATTTTTAAATGTTTTTCCTCTTACTTAGTACGACTTACATTCTACTTTACATGTCTTGCGTTGGTGTGGTGTGTAAGCTGCAGGAGTGCAGTTCTTGCCCCTTTATACTGTACAAACTATGGAACAAAATCAATCCCAATATAGTTCTCATAAAAATTGATATCAAGATAATAATATAAAAATAAAATTCAATCATTATTAGAACCGCTTTTATATCAAACGGTACAATTGTATTCCTCATATTTACCGCTCAAAAGTACAGCAGTACAATCGAATTAATTGTACAAAATGTTATGTGTTGTTGTGCTTCTTTTCTGCTAATGTTCTTTTAGGTTGTAAGTGGATATTTTCAAAAGGGTAAGAAATTGATTTTTTATTAGTTCTCATTTATATATTTTTAAAATATTATAATAGTTTTTCTGAGCAGAAAATATACAAAAAAAAACACATTTTACTTAATATTTTATGAAGCACTTCGCTTACAATGATGAGTTTGAGTTGAACATCGAATTATTGAATTTTAATTCTGCAATTTATTGAAAGTATTGCGTAATTTAAAATACAAAAATCACTGAAAATTAAATGGAATTAAAATATTAATAGGTGTCCCAAATAGGATGTGTCATGTAATTTGGAGGTTAAGCAAATTCGTATGTCAAACGGTAACATAGAAATGCTAAAACTCGAGAAGTGATCTAAATGGAAAATATCATTAGCTACCATAAACCAATACAAGTAAATGAAAATATCTTATCATATATTAGTTACTATGAATAAAATGTAATTTATTACAGTGTAATAAAATTTTATCTATCGATTTTGTCTGGGTTTATGTAATATGTAGCTTGTTTTACAGTGATAAAAACTTTTATTTTGCAAATTTATTTTTAAAAAAATTATTTTTACATTCGGTAAATCTGTGCTCTTCGTTGATCATTTAAACGTTTTACATCTGTCCAACATATCACAAATAAATATTTACATTGATACATACGCCATTTTAAATCTAATTCGATTCTTTGAAAAATTCTTTTATACATACTAAATTTCTGACACAAATTTGAAGCTTTTCATTCGAAAATTTTGCTTGCATTTTCTTTTAGAAAGAAATAGACTACCATCCTTTGTTTCACATAGAATGTTTCAGAAGATTTAGTGCCAGAAAATGGTAATAAAATTCAATTAAAATTTTTAAATCACAGTAAAATGTACTTTGATGACATGCCGACTACTCCATCATTTATATACAGCATCTTATTTTTTGAAAGCAAGGGTCTTAATTTAACCTAGTCTAGTCTAGTCTAGTCATATTACTGACCCGTTTTAAAGCAACACTAGGGTTATTTTGGCACTGGCCTCGTAATTTTGAAACGCGGTCTGATGACAAAGACGACATCTGAGCTGGCACTCCCCACCTACCAATCTTTCACAGCACACTAGCAGGGTCAGAGAGACTTAAAAATGATTCTAAGAACTTGAGGATTGAATCTTCAAACAAGATCTAATCACATAACCTTTAAGGATGCCAAGGAAGTAATTTTATTCTAATAAAAATGTTTGATTCTTCTTCTTCTTCTTCTTCTTATAATAATAATAATAATAATAAAAGGGAACTGAAATTCAAAAAAAAATTTCAGATTCAAAAGATTTATGAATCCTTAATATAATCAGATTATATCATTATGCCGTCATAAATGGCTGGCCATTTTATTTTAATATTTGTATTTAATAATAAAACATAAGATAGTAACTAAGATATGCACTATACTTTAACCCTGGTCGCGCCAATCACCATTTTATTATTTGGATTTTAAAGGTGCAAAAGTCAGACATGGCTATGCTGCGCCAAACGCACGGCGAACAGTATTTAACTATACTTTAGCTATGGTCAATTAAATTATTTTAGATTCAATAGAAATCCAGATTTCGAATTATCAGTTTTTAGATTTATAATCTGAGATTAAATTTTTCAAAGAAGGTGAATTTCTAAACAAAATGGAGAAACAATCCACAGACCTCTCAAGAATTCTATGAATTATTTATTGAGTCAGTAAGATAATCCATTCTCGAAATAGAAGGTATAATCTAATTGGATAATAAAAGATGCATACATAGGTTCTAAACGAATACGAAGTGAATTAACACAGTATCAATGCACCATTTCGTAGGAATAAATTATTTAAAATGCTAAGTTAGCACATTCTATGGAACTCAAAAAGGTGGTTCACACTGGAACTGTCTGCATATTCAAAGCGAAGCAAGAAGAGAACTAGAAGTAGATAAAGATAAGATAAGAAGAAGATAAACTAAGAAAAAGTAGCTGAAGCCTTGGGTAGATTTTCTTAAAAGTTTTACCACATGTATTTATAGAAATTTTCATTTGTTAAACCATCTAAAAGTCACTCTTAGAATGTCTTTGTTCTATTTCTCAAGGAGGATTTCTTAGACCATATCCCACACTAAAGATATGGATTTCAGAGATAAGAGAATACTTATTGCTCCATAACTTATTTATAGGTATTTTCGATATTTTTTTAACCCAAGCATTTAACTGTCAAGGTGAGATATATTTTAGATAAAATTAGTATCCAGGAACGAAAGCATAATCCATAATTAAAATTTTGGCAAGCCTGCGATTTGGCTTTCAATACGCCAGTCTCGGTTTACCTTGAACTTCTGCGTCTTAATATCCACTCTTCAGATAACGGCGTGTAACAAGGAAGACTTGGTAAGCACGTGCCAAAACAAATTAGTCACGGACTCCCACTTGCAGGTAATTTTCACCGTTTGCTGAGAAGGAAGAGATTAAAATTTTAACGCTTAATGAAGCTTTTTTTTTGTTCTCTGAGGGTATTTAAACTCTGTCTTTGGAATTTGCTGTCTTGTATTTTCTTTGCAATGGTGTGATTAGTTTAAAATTAATTACTGGGGCTTAAAATAGTATTACTGAAGATAAGATATTGCGAAAAGCAATTTATTTCTTTGGTAACGTAGGCGAGAGTGTTTTTGCAAACCAAACCATTTTATAAAGGTCACTGATATATATATAATTATTTAAAATATCTTTCCAGGAACTATTCATGTTTTTTTAGATCGTTTTTTGTAAGATTTATAATATAGAAATCATTTAGATATCTTGTCTATTTATTCTTTGTCAATACTAATAAATAATACTAATTTAAAAAAATTAATGAAATCTGCTAAGCATATCTCAGAGTTTCATGTCAGATATTCGTTTCTTGAACGGCCAAACACCACGTGCTCGCGCGTTAAATTATATTTTCATTCATTTTAGTCGTTTCATTGAATGAGTCACTTTAGTATTGCAAACGATTCAAAAGAAATTGTCTCGTATTTATCGCTTAAAAAATATCATATTTCCTATTTATTTAATTTCATTTAATAACGAGCTCAAAATGATATTTTTCTAGGTTTTATTTGCTGTAGGCATTAACTTATTTTTTAATAAGAGCTTTTATAAATGCATTTGCAACGCGTTATTAAAAGCTGATTTTTTAAGATGCTCGTGTAGATAATTTTTTTTATTTTTCGCGTACGGATTTTTGTTGGTGCCAAAAACATGATCCCAAACCATCATGTTCTGACATGATAAAAAGGGTAGCATTGATTGTACTGTTGAAACAAATATATATCTTTCTATATCAATATCAGCTTAGAAATTGTTGTATGAAAAGATAATTTATTTTCTCTAATACAAATTATATACTAAGATAAATTATTGATATCGTCAAGAAATCTGAATTCGAAACTTGACGAATCCAAACGTGTCAGATATCCCTTAGTTCAAAAAAAGGCATTTTTCTGCTTTTTCATATGAGAAGTACATGGAAAATAAAGCAATCGACAGAAAACGGAAAGTTAAAGTTTTGGCAAATTTCCAGATTTTAAATCTTTCTGAGTTTGAAACATATATTTTAGAACATGTCAGTCGGTCTGCCTGGGACAAAAATAACTAAAAAATGCATTTCTCACAGACGGATGAAATTTGATATTCGATTATAACTTAAAATTTCTATAAATTTTGAGCAAAATCCGTTCAAAGGAGGGAAGTCAGTCAGGCTGTAGGTTTATTTATTAACACAATAAATACAAATCAAAGAAAGCCAGGTGGCTAAAATTCGGTACACAGGTATCAAATTTTGAGCCAAATCCACCAAGAAATTTAACTGCCAGCCTCCTTGTACAGGAGCAGCGCATCTACTTCGTGATTTGATCGTCCCGGGCTCGAGTCCCATTTCAGGCATAGTTGTTCTTCCTCTTTTTTATCTGTGAGAGGTGTGACTGTGACCCCTTGTAAAAAGGGGCTGTGCAACCTAAGGTGATGCGTGAGTAGCTAAGACGAGCTCTTGACCCTAGCTCGCGCTACTTAAAAGCAAGAGATAAACCCTCGGCTTAAAATCACTGAGTATGTCAGCGAGCTTGTCCTTGGCAAGAACCATTAAAAACAATAACATAAATTGAAAATCTATTGGAATTTCGTGATGTTTTTCCGAAACATGTTAACACGAAACTCAAAACATAATAATTTAGATATTTCAAATTAAGTATATAATTTTGGTGATTTTAAGCTTAGTTTTATGTCACATTTTTATTTCGATAGATTGGTAAAAATACGTTTCATGTACAAATTTGAATTTCTTATACTATTAAAATATACCAGGATTTAATCGAAATAAAACTCGCCAAGTATCACCCGATAGATCTGGTGACAATGTTAAACTCTCATCAAAGATTAATATTGGAACCTGCTGTACGCCAATTCCATGCAAAGTATTTTCTAGGATAGCATCTTATTAGAGAGTATGCCAGAAAGTGCTGGACATAACTCAAAGACGATTTGAGGTCTGCCGTATATACTATGGCCCGTAATATTTACACCATTTTTATAGATTTATATAAGAATTTGTTAGATAAATAATAGAAATTATAGAAAATCTGAACTCTCCGAAAACAAGTGAACACGATAACTATAAAATGTAAAGACCTTGAGAGATAAAAGTTTTGTGCACAGATTTAATAGATAAATTATAAATTTGTATTAAATTTTGAATCAAATGCTTCATAGGGTGATCGTCTGCTGTTCTGTACTTTCACAAGTGTAAAAATTCAAAACTGCAACAGCATAAATAAAAATTTCTCATGCAATCTTATTACTAAAATTATAATTATGTATAAAATTTTGTCTTTAATGCGTTGAAAATGCTTATTCAGATTTCTTTGTTGTTTTCTAAGGGCATTTACCATGGACAAGCTCACTGACGCAGTCAGCAATTTTAAGCCAAGAGTGCGCTCTCTTGTTTTAGTAGCGCCAACTAGGGCTAAGAGTACGTCTTAGCTACACACGCATCAAATTCGCATGGACAGCCTCTTTTAACAGGGGACACATTCACACATTTCACAAATAAAACAGATGAAGAACAACCTGCCCGGTACTTAAAACCAGGATTCCCTGATCCTGGGGAAGACGCCTTGCCCCTATGACAGGACGTCGGCTCAGGTTTCTTTAATAAACTACAAAGTCCAAAATTCTCATTCGAAAGGGTTTGAAAATAAAAATTAGAGTGCTCTTTAAGTTCACTTCATTTCTCAATATTCGCAATTTTTTTAGACAAGGGGGGAGGGAATAATACCTTTTTTAAACAGTATGCGAGAAATTTTTGGGAATATAACTGTCATAGGCTTTAAATTTGAAAATTAATTTAATTTTGGCCAAGTGTAAATGGAATGTGAAAGAGTCTGAGGATGATTAGTTGAGGCAGTCAACACACGTGCCATCAAAATGAACTGGAGTAACTTCAAGGAAAACTGCCAAATGAATCTCAAAAATTTACCTCGCACAGAAAACCTTAAGCCGAGAATGTTGGCTTTTCTTCAAAATCGAAAATATACGACATTTAATCATAATATTTAATAATTTTTAAAGAAGCCACAATTATTTTTTTGAATCTTGATATCATGTGAAGAGTAGATTAGCCTTTATGGATTTTTGTTGTGAAGGAATAGGGAAAACTATACATATTAAATAGGTGGAATACTTTGTTTTGGCGGAAAGAGTATATATATATATATATATATATATAATTGTTGTAATAATTCTGCAATAAAATTTAAGTTTTTTTTTCATGTGAGAACTTGATGGGGGTTGGTGGGGTGAATCCTCAAAAAGCGTAGGCAGAAAATAAAGAGCTTAAGAATTTATTGACCGAAGAAACAAAAAGAAAAAAACGAGAATCAACGTGAAACAACGAGGAAATTCTTTTTTTTTTCAACGAGGAAGTTTTCATTTTTAATTTTTCTATCTGCAAAAGAAATTTTTTTCAAAACAAATTTCTGCCTCGGAAAAAAGTTTTGGAACTCAATTAATGTTGCTTATACCATGCTTTTTGAAATGAAGCTATTTAAAAGTATCTTTTACAGTTTACATTGACTTCGACTTTCTTTATTTAGCTCTATGCAATATACAGGTTATATATATTTGATGCACATTTAATTGGTATGTAATTTGGTATATGATTTTACTATCAAATAAGTAGATTACTATCGAATTTGAAACAAAATATATTCTCAGAAAGCCTAAGTATTTGGATGTTCGTGTAAAAAAAGAAAATTAGATTAGTACAAAACGCTTAGAACCAGATAGATAAAATTTGCTATACAGAATTAGCATTTTAAATATAGACTTTTCCCAAACTTTTAATTAAGTTTATCAAATGGTTGACCGTTTGTCCTTTTGCATGCTTGTAAAAACACGATGATTCAAATCAATGAAATTTAGTGTGTTATCTTATGATTACGATTGTAGTTCCATGTCAAATATTGATGTTAATCTGTCGATAAAAAGGCGTCAAAAATACGTATGTCACTATAAATTGAGTAAAAATTCTAGATTCAGATCAAAGATCTATATTTCATAATTAATGTTAATAAAGTTTTTATACACAGCACAATGAATAAATAGCAATAATTATGGCCGAAAAATATTTATTATTTAAATGTTAACATATATTTAAACATTGAACTTACGTCGCCAACAAAACACACAAGAAATGTCATCACAATGGAGAAAAAAATTATTCAAGATTGTATGCAATATCACATTATTACTAATACGTTCAGAATGCTCTTAAAATAGTCTTCGGAGCACATTATATTTCAACTAAAATATTCCAATTAACACTGTCGTATTTGCTGAATTCTAAATATACATGGTGTCGGAGAAGTCTTTGACACATTTTAAAAATTCGGTTTAAAAAAAATAAACGAGATAGAAAGTAAACTTAAGTTACATTTATTACCTCAAATAGTGAAGTTTTTTTTAATGTATCGATACACCTCGATGTGGGCCCCTGATTTTCGGGGGCTACGAGCAAATGACTGATGAATTCTATCGACGACACTTCTGTGTCGACCCAGGACACTCCCAGTTTCCAAAAACTTATTTTTCCATGCAATAATGCTGTTACGAGATGGAGGGTCTTTTCCCATATTTCGTACGGAAATTACGTTGAACTTGAGTCAGAGATTTCGATTCGAAAAACCACATAACACAAAACGCGCGCTCACTTGGAGAAGCCATTTTCTAAATAACTCTTTCTAACGTTTCAGTACCGCAATCTCCCGGCCAGTTTTGCATTTAAAAAAACTTTACTATATGAGGTAAAAAATGTAATTTCATTTTACTTTCTATCTCGTTTATTTTTTTCTTACCGAATTTTTGAAATGTGTCAAAGACTTCTCGGACACACTGTACATTACATGGGAACGAAACTAATTCCAATAATTATAATTCAAAACTTACTATGCTCACAATTTGGCGAACATTGGCGTATTTAACGTTGGCAAATTCAACATAAGAATGCTGTATATTTCATAAAATAAAACAACAATCAGTTCCGATACTTTAAGCACATGTGTTATTCACGAAATTTGTCGTTTACTGGCGCAGTCGGTAGGATATTCGCGGGGATGGTCAATGAGCTAAAAAAGGTTACAGCGTTTGTGACAAGTGCTGAGATAATGACTTCCGGAAACGGAGAGAATACGATAAGTCTCATTTTCTCATATTATGACTCCTCATATTGTAATCATTGAGAGATGAAGTGTTTAATTTATATGTTTTGAGTTCTCTAAACGAATAAGTAATCTTTTTGCATGTCAGTGCTTACTTTAGCTTTGTACATCCGTATAATTTTAAAATGAGAAGAATGTCAAAAATTGTTTTACAATAAAAAGAATAAAGCTATTCTATGTACAATAAATTACCAATTAAAGTTTTTCGCATCATTGTGATTGTTGTATAGCACCAGTATTCTAAATGATGAATTTGTCTTGGATGCGTCAGTATTCGACAAATTCATGAATGAAACGACATGTGTTTAAAGTATAAAAGCTAATTTAGTTTGTTCTAAACGATAAATTTGCTTTGGGTACGCCAGTATTCGCCATATTTCGTTAATAACGCTACACGTGTTAAGTGTTGAAGAATTCTGTTGGATGTTTTAGTGTTGTGTGTATTTTATTCGTGTCATGTGTTCAATATTTAAACATATTTTAAAATTTTATAAAGTAAATTATTTTCGGCCATATTGATTACTTATTCACTCTTCCCAGTATAAAAATTTTATTTATTTAATCCATGTGTGCTATTAATGGTCTCATCCAAATTCCATTATTTTATGAGAGGAAAGGAGGATTAAAAAAAATTATTGAAGACGAGAAAAAATGTATATACTCGAGAAAATGATCAAGAAATTTACACACAAAAAAAAATTCATATTGCCTAGATTATTCTTCAGAACTAGACGATTAATGCAATTTCCAAACGTGACACCGTTCCCCACTTTGCCTTTGGAACCCTCTTTGTTTAATCCATTGTTATCTAATAAAAGTCTTTCGTTTCAAATTTAAATTGCCTACTTAACGTATCCTGATTGAAAGCCCTCCATTGAAAATACTGTGTTTAGTAATTTTTAACTGACTGATCATGCTAATAAGTCAAACTCTTTTTATTAAAAATGCAATTTTTTAAATTCATTTATGTTTACTCTAATAAACATAATAAACAGTTTTACAAGAAGAATTTCGGAATATTTATGATTTTTTATCTATTTTTTTCACTGCTTTTTTATATGAGTTTACCTAGCTTTTATAAGTTTATGCTTGGCGAACGAAAGTATTAGTAATACAAAACTTCAGTATATGGTTCGAAAATAACATGCTTTCGAATTCAAAATACGATAGGCTACTAAATTTATTTTTGCTACGTAATATAATGAGACAATAATCATTTTTTTAAATAATTTATGATATTATAAACATTTTATGATGTATAACATGATCATATTTTCATTTAATGTATATGTATAATCTTGTATATGAAATGAAAATGCATTTTCTTGTGTATGAAATTTTTAAAACTAAATATTCCAATATTTAATGCACTTGAAAAATAATTAATGATATAATTATAGTATTTGAAATGCACAAATGCACTTTTCTAATAACCATAAATATATATTTTTTATTTAAAAAAGTTTTGTTCACAGAACATAAAACTAAATAAAATGATCATTTCTAGAACAATTGCTACATCTTAGATAATTATATTATATATATAAAATATAGAAAATAAAATTTATCTTTTCTGCATAATCTTTTTGGTGTTTTTTTTTGTTGTTTTTTTGAAAAACATAAATAAACCTGAAAGTTTTATTTTTTTTAAAAGTAAAGGTTAGTTCAGTTGTGATAACGTGCGATTTTGATTCTAATTAAATCTTTGTATCATATACAAATTATATTCTTCACAGACATACACAACAAACCTAATTTATATTCCTAATTGTTATTTTCTTGTATATGAAATTTTGAGAAAAATTGTAATACCTCAAAAAATTCGAATTAAAAATTTTAACGTATCTCCAAATTTTAAATTTTTCGAAAAAATACAAAAAATTCTGTTTAAAAAATACATTTTTGGAAAATGTCTATCTGTGATAAAGAAAACTCAAAAATGATTTTAGCTAGACAAATGAAATTTGGCCTTTTTTTCCTTTACATCAGATCTGTAGTTTTTCTATCAATTTTTGAACTAATTTTATTGAAAGAAAGTATTTGTCTGGCTGTTCGAGTGTAATTTAATACGATAACTGCAAAACGAAGAGAGCTAGATGGTTAAAATTAGGTTTGCAGATTTAACATTTATATTGTAGGCATCTGTTAAATTTTGAGCAAAACCTAACAAGGAGTAGAATATTTGTTGGTCTACTTTTTCAAAAACATGTAAACACAATGGCTCAAAACGCTGTGATTTAAATATGTCAAATTTGGTATGTAATTTTTGTAACTGCAATTGTAGTTGTGTGTGAAATTTTGGTTTGAATCGATTTTTTTTAAAAAAAAATGCGTCTAAAGCACAGATTCTTCTTTGTAAGAGAGGACGCGGAAAAGTTTTGGAAAGACCTCTTCCTCTCTTTTTTCTTTTGTTGGTGCGGATTTGAATCATAACGATTTCTTTTGGAATTGAAATAAATATGGTTGAATCAGGGCCGGGGAATACGTTATATAACGATCACGTGTTGCTTATATAGCCGAATAGCGAACTAAAAAAGGTTTCACTGCAAAATTTCGAGGGAAGTTGAGTATTTGGATTATACAATACACTCCTATTACCCAAACCAGTCCACTTGCACCAACAATAAACACTTTTAAATGGGGCCGAAGTGTGACTTGTTGCAGGGTGGCACACACCTGCTCCTCAACGAATAAAAACAAACAAAAATGAGATGAGAATAAGCAATATACATCTTTCCATCTCGAAACAGTTGCTGGTGACACAAATAACCTTTCTCTAAAAAATCATCGTTTCCAAAAGCGATGCGGCTTCCAAAAAACTCCCACGCGCCGCTCTCGTTTTAGTTGTGATATCTGCTGCTATCAGCGGAATTTTTCACCCCCTGGAAAGCATTTGCCTTAGAATGATCTTTGGTCGATACGATTTTTGTATTCATTTAATTCCAAGCACATACAAATTTTATATTATTGCAATTTCGTTTGTTGAAGTAAGTTTAATCTCTTGTTTGATATGGGGAATTTAGATCTGAAATGAAAGAAGTTTAAGAAGTCGTGTATGAGATTATAATGTTTCGATAATTCGATTCATTAATTTATTAATGTAAGAACGTTGATCATGATAGGGCTCATTTGTAAAGTAAATAAATTTAGTCTCTTGTTTGATGTGGGGAATTTAGGTCTGAGATGAATGAAAGATTTCATAAAGTCGTGTATAAGATGACAACATTTCGATGACACGATCCAGTCATTTTTTTTCATTCATTTATTCATATAAAAGCGTTGATTATGATAGAACTCATTTGTAAAGTAAATAAATTTAGCCTCTTATTTGGTGTGGGGAATTTAGATCTGAGATGAATGAGGTTGAAGAATGCCGTGTATGAGATGACAATATTTCGATTATTCAATCCAATCAATTTTCTTCATTCCTTTTTTAATGAAAGGACGTTGATCATGATAGGATTTATTTGAAAACAACAATTATTTGTTATTATAAAGTGAAAAATTATTTAAAGACATTTTATGTTAGTTAAAAAATTTTTAACATCACTTACAAATCATGGTTTTGAGCACTACGCAATATGTAAAAACGTTAACATATGAATTATTTTTCTTCGAAGTTTCAGCTAAATCATTCATTGTGTAAAAGTTGCTATTTTATTGGAAGCTGCTAATATGACATTGTTGGCCAATTCATTTTTACCATGTATGATTATTGCAGTTCTTAGATTGTTAGAAAAGCTATATTAAAAATAAGAATCCATACTTATTTTTTTTAAATGTTAATTTATCTATTAGTGACATCTGGTTGGCGCAGCATGGCCAGGAGTGGCTTTTGTGCCAGAAAAAACAAATCAACCAACCAACCAATCTATTAGTGACATCAGAAAAGATTTTCAATAGATGACTTCTATTTTTTTGTCTTAAAAATAAGATGTATAACGTTGTTGGAATAGATAGAAGTAGTCTATGGAAATTCATCTCCCTAGTACTATTACTACTATTGTAAACGTGAAAGTTTGGATGGATGGATGTTAGTCAATCACGCCAGAACGGCTGAACGGAATTGGGTGAAATTTAGAACAGAGATAGATTATAGTCCTGAATAGAACGTAGGTTACTATTTATCCTGGTTAGTTGAGTTGTTAATTTTTTATTAATTAAAAAAATAACTTTCCCGCAAATATCCTTTCATTTCACCACAACCAAACGAGTAAGATTTTAGTTTTTTCCCCACTCTAATGAGGTTAGGCTTAACATGTTTCGACCGATTATTTCGAACAATTCTGTTTATTTTCTTGGTGTTTGATGCATTTAAAATTAAACTTTGTTAATTAATAGATTTTTGGATTGATTCTGAATTACTTTTGAATTAAAATAAAACAGAATAAATGAATTAAAAATTTCTAATCTGTATTGCGTTACCCCAACTGGCCTAGAAAATTCAAGCATTTGCGTTACCGAAACTGACGTTAAAAATTCACGCATGCGTAGCGCGTTCGGATTGTTGATAACTGTATTTTCGACATTTACGGACTTGATTTTGATTAATTGTTTTGCTTTATTAACATCGTAATAATGTGTGGTAAATTTTTGGCATAGTTCAAAATTTTAAAAATTTTCTTTTACAATAACATCAGTTTATGTTAAAAAATATTTTCCCTAATTTTCCCTTTTTTTGCTTAATTTTCTAATTAAAGTTTTTTGTTGCATTAAAATGCAAAGCGTTTTCATTGTTTTTTCTAATATATAATTCTTATTATTTGGTTTATAACTTTTATTATTTGGTTTGATAAACTTTTACATTGCGACTATCAGACTATCAGTTCTCACTCATACACATTAAATTTTCACGAGTACTTAGTCGCGAGTAAAAGCTAACGTAAATGTTTATAAGAAATTTTTAAAAATATTTTTATCGTGAATTATTTAATTTTTGATTTGAAGTATTTCCCTCCCTCTCTCCCATTTTTTATTGAAAGAAATATTAAATATGTTTTCCTTTTCTTCACAACTGAAAATAAGTAATTGTATATAAAAATATAAACTAACCTCAAAGCAGTCAGGCCAATAAGAAGTACACTATTAAAAAAAAAACATATGGAATTTATTTTTTCCAGCGGAGGGCATAGTTTGTACGGGGGGATGATCAGTGAAAAAACATATCCTTTATTATCAGAATAGAAGCCGAAAGTAGGAGAATTTTTTCCTGAATACTTTTATTAAGAGATTCTTTGGGAGATTTTTTATTAACTTTTGTTGAAAAAGGGAACGGAACGGTAGGGAGTATCTTTAAAAAATATCGTGGACGTTAATTATTTTTATTCTTTCGCTTTTAGTGTGAGAATGACAGACTCGGGAATTTCTTAGAACTCGTGTTGGAAATAGTAATAACAAAAATATGATTTGAATAAAATTTTGGGATCTAAATGGGAAAAAAATGGAATTTGAATCAAATAAATAAAAAAAATAGAATAAAGTAATATAGCTTAATTTCAGATTAAAAAAACTTTAAATTAATTAAAATTAGATTAACAAATCTATGTCTGTGTCTGTGTTTTATATTAATGGAAATATTTGTCTCCTCAGGAAAATGCAGTTTAATTTTTTATATAAATACTTATATTTGAAATATAGGATATTTTAGATTCTTTTATTAAATGCGATATATTCTTTTATTAAATGCGATATTGGAAATTTATTTTATGCTTTACTTTCTTCATTGATGCAATTAAAAAAAATTCAAATTGTTAACCTAAAGCTTCAATTTTGATTCCTTCCGCAAATTCCATTAGAAAAACCGGTGATGAGAATTCTTCTCTTTTCAAAATATATTTATGATTATTATTGCTGATATAGATACATGTCCTTTCATTTATCTCAAAATTATTTTATTTTTATTGGTCATTAGTTATTTTCAGTGTAAAGTAGTTTTCTGTAATATGAATTATATTTAAATTTCATAATTTGAGATACTAAAAAATGCTATATTAAATGAAATTATTTTTTATTCAATAGGCTAAAGCTGAATGCACCGATCCATATCGCTATGATCAAGAGGAGCTCAGTAAACAGAAGTTTCAAATCATATAGAAAAATTAAAAACAAATTTGAAATTAAAAGAATAATTTATTGGCAAAATTAGTTTCTGAAAGTTCAGACTGACTGGCAATCAATTTGATTTGAATAATTGGATTTTAGATAACTGGAATTGGCTTAAAATTTGATATGTGTTAATTCCTACCCTTAAAAGTATTTCCAAGATTCGATAGTTCTTGGTGCAGCTGCTTGTAATGCTGATTGAATGTGAGGCTGCTAGACGCGCGTACACCAATCACTTTTATCATTCGTAAAGCTAAGACTATATTTCTTTCCATTTTTATTTATATTTAGATGTTTTTAACTGATAAATTAAAATAATTTTTGTAATTTTAAACTTAATTTCGATGATTGAAATGAACTCTCAGTTTTTAGCGAAAGTTAAATGGCGTGGTTGTTAGCGCTAAAGGCAGCTCTGGTGATGCTATAATTAATTCAATGCTACGTGACTAAATAGTTAAAGTGATGAATTAGAAGATACTTTTATTTATTTGCAAAAAGCACAGAAGAACAATCACACGCTTGTTCAAAATACAGCGCACTTCGGGAGAGAAGTTACTCAATATAACGCTTTGTTAAGCTGCGTCAGCTCAATTCCTCCAGGGCGTTGATTTGTGACGTCACGAATAGTTTAATTTTTGCTGCACCCTCATTTTGAATGCAAAGTTCTAAACAACGGATTAGAAATTATCCTTCTACTTTTGCTTAATTTTTAAATCTTATTTATTGTTTTATAATATATACATTTCATTTGTATACAATTTATTTTATTTCGTTAAAGTAGCTGCATTGTAAAAATTGTAGTTTTTTAAACAATTTTTTTCTCCTGCTTTTAGTTTATACTCTCCTTATATATATGCTGTTCAAATTTTCAGTTGTTGATAAAATACTTTTTATTCATCCACTCAAGTACAAATACATTTTTTAAAAAAAAATTGTAGCGGATGACTTTCGATGTTAATTCAGTTTTTTCAAATATTGGTTCAATTAATTAAATTTTTTTAATACTTTAAATAGAGTTTTAGCAGTTTTTAATGAAATTTGAAATCAACTACTAGTTAATCAAATGTAAAATGCGAGGATTTCAATATCTTTGACGTGAAGGTGAAGAACAAGTTTTCATTTCTTGCGAAAATCAATATTTTTTTGTTATTTTATGTATATTAATTGCAATTATTTTATAAAAAGTAACTATAATAAAATTTCTGTGTTCACCTAACTAGGATTTGACTTAATTTCTTTAATATTACTTATTCACTTATTATATGGTATGTTAAACCCGTGGTCACTTAGTATCTCAATATCTGGTGTACGATTTTATATCCCTTTGTGAACTATATTACAATGTACTGTTTATAATTATTATTAATTAATCAATTTTGTTGATTTTATTAATTTTTTAAAAATTTTCATTACATGATTAGAATATTATGCCATCCTGCGAATAAATAGAAAATAAGCAGATTATAATAACATCATAAATAGAATCATGGTTGTTTCAAAAAATTCGAAGTAGAGGATTGCATATCAAAAAGAAAAGCATTATCGTCATATTAACATGTCTGAGGAAATATTGTAAGCATCCTAATTACTTTCAAACGTATGGATATACTTAGGAAATATAACCCTACATAAAAACTAGTGCGAATGATCTTTCCAAAACTTTCTCGCATAAAATGTTCTGTCTCTCATCCACCTTAAAACAAAATTAAATAGAACAGGATTCACCATACATGATGATGTCTAAAAATTTATAGAGATGATCAATATGTTATTACTTTGGAGCTCAGTTAGGGGCAACGGAAAAATCTAAGCCATAGGGGTTAATCAGAATTTCTAGATCTAATTTTCTGCAATTACAATTTTTTCTCTTAATATCTATACATAGTATAAAATAAAGTCCCCTCCCTCCTCGTCTGTACTTTTGAACCACAAAAAACTCGAGAAATAGTTAATGAATATATGAGATATTTATATCATGCTGTAGAGCATTTATTGGGTAGAGCATTATTTGGGCTGTAAAATCACATTAAAATAAAAAAAAGTAGTTTTATAATTGCTATTTGAACTTTACACTTATCCGCGCATGCACGAAAATCTCAAACTGCGTATGTGCAAATAGCAAGAGCTGTGGTATGCGTAGGCGATACATTTTTTTGTTTACGTCTGATTTTAAATAGCGATTCAAATCTCATTATGCCCAAAAGAATGAAATCCAACCTATGCAAGGAAGACATTAAACGCCAAAAAGCTTCGTTTGTTGCGCGATAAGGAAAATGAAGAGGAAAGAAACGCTCGGTTGGCGAATATCGGAGAAGTAATGTCCACACTTAGGGAAGAGAAGTGTTAATATGTATATAAAATATAATATTTATGGTGAGCGAAATAACAGTTTTTCTTTAAATCGTACTACAACTGAATTGCGGAGACTGAATGAATTTCCTGAGGAGCAAAATGATCGCCTGCGTTTTGTTTATGAACATATATTTTTACCGTTTTAACTGTCTAAATATTTCTGAATGTATGCTACAAAAAATTGTTTGTTAGCTATTTTTGATAATTTTTATATACATTTTTATATTTGTTTGATTTTACATAACGCGCCCATGTCATATCGGGTGGTGGTTAGACTTAAGTTTAAAGCTTTTTTTTTCTTGAATGCTATGCCACGGGCAACGATGTGTGAGGGTAGTTCTTTATACATAAGAAAGTAAATATGGCAGATTAGCCTTGCCTTGGATGGATAAAAAACCGAGTTGGAAAAAAAGAGAACCGATTATCTGTTCAAAGCATTGTTAGTAGTATTTTTTTCCCTCACAGATCGTCTTCCCGAAGCAAGAGACTCTTCTATTACATAAGCATTGACTCAGTTAGTAGAAGAATTCTCCTGTAAACATACTGGAGGGGGAGGTTGCTATTTATACTCCGCACCAGCTCACTTGGGAGGGATCTGAAGCGACGCGAAACGAATCACTGTGTATTCTGCAGAGGACAAATAAAGGCTCGTGATGAATGGGATTTTTCGATAACTAAGGAGAGGTGGTGGTGGATCATTTTTTCTTAATATGACTTCAATCCTTTGATGTTAAAGTTAGGATTGTAGCATTTTTTTAAATGTTGAAACTCAATGTTAAACTTACTTTTTATACATTGTAGTTTGCGAAGATTCAAGATGAATTTGTGTTGAAAATGTTTAACAACCGCATCACCTACAAATGACGTAATAAATGTTTCTATACGCATTCATATATAGATTTACATTAAGCAAAATATATTATACTTATTTTAATATAACAAAATAATAAATTTTGTTATATTAAATAAAATATTTTCGGATGCTTTAAGATAATACTGAGGAATATTGAATTAGAATTTCTGATAAAACTAATGTTTTTTTTTTCATAATTGTCATTTTGAATAAATATTTAATGCAATTACTTTTTTTAAAACTCTTTACGCATTTATGAATTGTTTTTATTATGATGTTGACTTATTCCTGAAATATTGAACAGTCTTATTGTTTTACTGTTTTGAAAGAAATTTAGTTAATACCTACTTTTTATACTATGTTGTTAGTATTATAGCTATTTGATAAGATTTTGTAGCTTTTATAGGCATTATAAGTATTTTATAAAGTTACATAGCTTTTATAGATATTATAGTCAATTGATACAATTTTGTAACTTTAAACACGAATAAGAATGCCAATCTTTTAAATATATTACATAACTAAAGCATTTTTGTTAAAAAACATTTCACACTTTTTATATTATTATTATTATTTTGTATATGACAGAACATTTTTATTTTAACTTATCTTTCGAAATTACGTACTTTTAAAAATAGTTTTTGACATATCTTGATAAATTTGATTAATATAGTAAATAATTGAACAAGCAATTTCCAGGATTCGGAGCATAAGTAGATCTTCATAAACTATAAAAAAAGTTCATGCATTTTGTTATAATCCTAATGCATTTTGTTATAATCCTATAATGTTCGAATTTCATTATTTTCCAAAACTCTTTACTCAGGTCCCACTCAATAATCTATGAAATTAAATAAGTTCAAGTGTATACATTACTGTTAGTTTGGCTTATTGGTTATTGTTATTAATAACGAGTAAAAATGATAAATCGATTTATCACATTGATATACTAGTATTAATAATTACCAATTATTAATAATATCGACGACTGTTAATAATAATAGCATTGGCCATTGTATATATGTCTGAAATCTACATAAATAAAGATAAAATAAGTTTTCGTTTTTATATTGTTATAGAATATTAAGAAGTTGCTGATTAGTTTCTTAGATTCATATCTATGTTGAAGTTAAATGAGAGTAATATAAAATATTTAATTCAAATTAACTGCCATTCGAGATGGCAATCCGCTTCCCAAACTTCATCCTCACCTAATTAGATATAGTTTTAACTCATAATTGTACAAAGGCAAAAGACCAGGACTTTCCCTGCCGCATCCTTGCGAGGGGCAAACCAACACATGTCGCCTTGCCAGTGGGCATTTAAAAAGTCTCACATTCTCTGGGAGTGACAAGAAGTTTCCTTCTTGTCCTAAATACCAACAACAGGCTTTGCCTCAGCTCAGTTTGAATTGCTTTGGATTGGACTGGGACGATATCTATGACAACCTACTTCTGGTATCGGGCTTCTTGAGGATCAACGAATTCATTGATCTGGTCAGACTCCAAATGGTAGATTAGAAAGAACAACAGATATAGTTTTTATGAAAGGAATCTTTGCCACCGAGGGCATGAATTTAATATTATACCACCTTATGCTTAAAATATAATTAATTTCAATAAATAATTAAATAATACGTTAAAATTATGCTTTTAATTTGAATTATGAAATTATATCAGATTACCACAAGCTTAATATTGAAAAATCTCAATAAATAAATAATAATACTTTAACATTATTTTTTATATATGTTAAGCTAACACAATCACTATTTATGTTGAAATTAAATAAAAATAATATTGAATGAACCTCATAATTAAAATTAATGGTCATTTGATATGGCATTGCACTTCCCAAGCTTCCTCTCCATATCATTAGATATAATTTTTATGGAAAGAATCTCTTTGCCATTGAAGCTGTGTCTTTCATATTAGACTGCCACATGCTTAATATAGAAATAATTTTAATAAATAATTAATAATTCTTAACATTATTTCTCTTAATTTAAATTATGAATTTATATTAGAACACCACAAGCTTAATATAGAAACAATTTCAATACATAATTAATAATAGTTTAAAAAAAGTTCCTCATTTGAATTTATATATTTAATACTGAAACAATTTTAATAAATATTAATAAAACTTTAGAATTATTCTTCTTAAATTGAACTTTGAAATTATATCAGATCACCACTTGCTTAATGTAAAAATCATTTTAATAAATTAATAATAATACTTTAGAATTATTCTTCTTAAATTGAATTATGAAATTATATCAGATCACCACTTGCTTAGTATAGAAACGATATCCAATAATTTATTAATGATACTTTAAAATTATTTTCTTAGTTTGAATCACAAATTTATATCAAATCCTCACAAGATTAATACAGAAACAATTTCAATAAATGATTAATAATATTTTTAAACTATTTTTCTTAGTTTGAATGACAAAATTATATCAGATCACCACATGCTTAATATAGAAGCAATTTTAATTAAGTATTAATAATATTTTAGAATTATTTTCTTAATTTGAATTAAGAAATTATATCAGATCACCACTTGCTTAATATGGGAACAATTTTTATAAATTATTAATAATAATTTGATATTATTCTTCTTAATTTGAATTATGAATTTATATCAGATCACCACTTATTTAATCTAGAAACAATTTTAATAAATAATTAAAAGTACTTTAATATTATTTTTCTTAATTTGAATTATGGATTTGTATCGGATTCCTACAAGGTTAATATAGAAAAAAATTCTATAGATAATAAATAATACTTTAAAATAATTTTTCTTGTTTGGATTTGTTTACATAATTTGTTTACACAAAATTTCTTTCTTTCTTTTTTTTCTGTTTTAATTTCAAGCTAATAAATTCTCTTGTAGAAACATAATTACAAAGAGACATTAAAAAAAATAGAAAGATCCAGGTCATTATAATTTGTTGCTCGGTAAACAAGCTGTGCGAACCACCCCGCGACAGAATTTGCAAAATGTTTCTTTAGCAATTTCGTATCTGACAAAAAAAACTAGAGAACGTCTCACAGAACTGTCATCTAAGCTCGTTACAGAAACACCAGTAAAGTGTCAAAAAAGCCTCCCTCTTACGTAACGCCACCTGGTGGGGCTTCCCAAATTAGGGTGTCCCCCGCCTCCTTGCAAAGTTTAATACGGTCCCGGGGTCCGTATTTCGGGATAGCGCCAGACTCGAGCGAAGTGCTACCACTTTTTTTTCCCCGACTCGTCCGACCAGTCGTGGATGGTGTGCAATTTTGCACCTTGGATTATAACTGAAAAAAGGGATTAATCCCTTGGATTAAGTGGATTAGGAAGATTTTCGCAACAGAATATGGGGTGAGTGATTTGTGGAAAATCCCTTTTGCTCTATGGAATAATAATAGTAATATTTCTACAGTTTAGACTGGAAATTAAATCACTCACATTTGAATTACTGAAACAGCAAGCAAAGGAATAATATTTAGCAAAATTGTATTACAGGTTATTTGAGGTCTTTCTAAGGCACCATTATAGCAAAAAAACATTTAAATTAGATACGATTTTCAATTTAGTTAAAATGTTGCTTCTATATAATAAAATATATATTTGTAAAATTGAAATGTATTTTAATTCAAAAAACTGAGTTAAATACGTGGATAAAAAACTATAATAATGGTGCTAAACATTCAAAAACATTTTGAAGAACTAAATGTTCGATTTGAACGCCTTTATCTTTCCTCCATCAGTTAATTGCCCCTAAGGATGTCAGCTGTTTAAAAAAGAACGAATAGAATGTGTAGGTACAACTACGAAATGGTACAAAAATTTTATATTAATAAAAATCATCTAAAAAAATTTGAGAAATAATGAAGAGAAAAATATATAATGGTGATAAGTATTCCAAAAGGGCTAGACCTTCTTACAAAGCGGATTTCGCCTATTTTAAACCACAGCACATGGAGCAAAGATGATTATAATGGTTAAATTTTTATGGCATTGTCCTTATTGTAGAGATAAAGATCACAAGTAAAATCTCATATATATGCCTTTTTCTTCTTAAAAATATGAAAAAACAAAACAACAAATTTTTCTTTCATAATTTTTTCAATGTTCTTCATTTAATCTTAAAATCCGAATCAACAATCGAAACAGTTTTCGTTAAAACTATTGGTGCTAAAAACGAATGAAAGGCACGGTGCAGTTTTTAGTTTGCTGCAAATTTAAAATTATGAAATAATTCCAAAGAAAATTTATGGTTTTGGAAAATTCATTCTTCATCCTTCGTTGTTATATATCTCTTCCATTTCTTAAAAATCTTGGAAAGTCCTTGAATTTTTCTAATTTTTTCTAAAAGACCGTTTACGCCTTGTTTTGGTGTAGATTTTTTTACAGATGGTCATGGTTTTGGGATTTTTCATTTTGGAAATGAAAACCTTGAGGCCAATTTTTTAAGGAAAGAATCATGATGAATTTTAATTCGACCATCCAGTTTCCAATGTTTCGATTTTTAATCGCATATTATCAAGTATTTCCTCATTTTGAGTCAATCAGATTTTTTCTTACTATCTCTATAATAAAGGTTAGATCATATTAAATATAAATTTAGATTAAATCTACGGTTGGTAAATAAAATCCATAATGAACAAGAACAATATTTGTTAATTCAACCATCAAAATGTACAGTTTCGTTAAATAATGTAATGAAATGATTTTTTAAAAATTAAAATTCTTTTTATTTGTTTATAAGAATTGTAATTTTAAAATTATACTAGTAGAATTGAATAAAATGTAGACTAATTTCATCGTTAAACGATTTTTCCAAATTTTTTAAATGATTTTTTTTTTTGATTTTTTTTCTAAATATTTCTAAACAGAAAGCCAAAAAAAATGTAACCTTTTACACTTTTTACATAAAATTTGGACAAAGATGAGGGAATATAAATCATGAAAGAGCTATTAGAAATTTAGTTAGATTAATTATTTTCACTTTTATTTAATAAATAACTTGGATTTAAAATTAAAATAAAGTAATTTGAGTATAAGACATCTCATTAAATAATAAAATCTTTTCTTCTTTTGTTATATATTTTAGAACAATTATGTATGATAAAAGAACCGAGTATCAATAATTTTTATAATATTATCTATATAAATATATTCTTGATCTGCGAAGAACTACATCTGTAAGTTTTTAAGACTTACACATCTGTGCTTTCAACTTACTTCCGTGTTGCTATTTTCATGTTCTGTTTTAAAGGGTTTTTCACCTACGTAAAATTCTTCTGAGGCTATAAATTACTACTTTTTTCACACTTGTAGTTTTATTCTAGGATTTAAATTTACTTCGTATAAATATTTTAACATATCAAAAATGATCAGCTCTTTTTAAACTTTATTTTATGAGCCATATATAGTTGTGCTCTATTCCGACAAAGCATTTTCTGCTTTTCAAAATACTTTATTTAAAAACTGAAATTCTTCAATATGGAATTGTAATTTAAATTCTTTAGGAATTTTATGTTGTTTTAATTGTATATAAATTCCTTCTGTTCATCGTATGAATAAATATAAAATCCACTAAATTGTTGAAAATCTTCCATTTCTTATCTATAAATTTATGTCTCATTTATTGGGATATTTATGGAAATATATATAAATGAATAAAACTTTACGCTGTTTGAAAAAATGCGATTCCATAATTCAGATGAATATTTTGTATTTAAAATGATAATATTACGAATGAATGTTGTTCATCTTTCTGTAGACATATATATTCATTACTTATATGATTATATTGCATTCATGTGAATTCTACATCTTTTATTATTTATTTTATTGATATCTTTAACTCTATCTAATTTAGTTTATATCATTTTTATTTGAATTCCTTTAGTATTAGCATTCATTAAAAAATTGTTTCATTGTAGATTTTGTATTCATCATGGTTAGCTAATATTGCTTACATGATGTATAATAATCTATTTTTAATTTTTTATTAGATAAGTAATAAATACGTACACAGAGTTTTGAAAATTATTGGGACAAGCACTCAAACAATATGATGTTATTTCGTTTACTCATGTTGTTTGAATCAGAAATAAATTAAAAATCTAAAAATCTTTTTTCTTTTGTTTCAATCGGTTCTGCTTTGAATTTCAATACCCAACATTATTTGAAAAAATCCTAGATTTGAGGGGATTTTTTCCTGGTAAACTTGGTGCAAAATATTATCATAGCCTAATAAAAAAATACGGAGTGTCAGAGGATAAGCTCATAGAAGATAAAGCAGATTATGCAACATTTAGAGGACGCCATTACATCTGTTATATGAATGTGATATCACATTAATTCATGAGTTAGGTTGATGCACTATAAATATCACTCTTTTTTATGTATTTTTACAAAATATCCCAGATTAATAGTTCTGATTTAATATAAATACTTATTCAATTTTTTTACATTGCTAAATTAATCCTTGTGTTTTGTTAAATTTAGGATTACCAGTTCCTGAATTCTTGGTAAGAGAATACTTCTCTAATCGTTAAGGCTACAGTTTTTTATGTATGTTCTACAAAAACATTTAGAATAAATGTTTAGGCTACATTTTTTAAAACCTCTAATTGTTAAGGCTATAATTTTTTAAACCTCTCATTGTTAAGGCTACTATTTTTTTAAACCTCTCATTGTTAAGGCTACATTTTTTTATTATTATTATTATGTGCAGAACATATGTTACAGAAAATCCACAAAAAATAAATTTTTCTGTAAGTGTGTGGGGAATGTTTATTAAAAATATTTGATAAATATAATTTTTTTCCCGATTAATTTTTCCCTTTTTTTTCCAATCATTTAATTAAAATTTAGGCCATTTTGCAAGTCCGATTAAAAGAATTACATTATATTAAAATGCTACTTGTGTTCTAAATTTTATTATTAATTAGATTTCATATATTGAAAAAAGAATTCCTTTTCTTAAAAAATAAGATGGCGTTTAAAAACCGGGGGAAAAATAATAGAAAGCTAAAGTTTATTATTGCCTCATATTTTTTTATTAAATGTATGCTTGTAATTTTGAATTCAATTAGTTTTGTGGAATTTAATTAATTCATTATATCGAGCTAATACGATTCTAATGATAATGTTATAAATAAATATTCATTGTTAATGTTCTTGAAATTTTTTACAACAAATTAATCCATAAGAATTAAATATTGAGGGATGAAAACAGTAAAAATGTTAACAACGTAAATATTTCAAACCGACTTATATATGACACCTTGCATCGTTTAATTAGACATCAATTTTTTTCAAAACAAATTTAAATTATGTATTTTAGAGGAATAATTTTTGGATGAAGTTTATTTTGATATTTTCTGGTAAAAATAAACATCATGACATTTTCCCCCGGCATTCATTATTTCTTTTGGTTGTTTAATTTTAATTGAAAAATCTTTTTGAAATATTGAAATACTTTAAAGTTTTTTCACTATTTCGATGCAATTTTAGAAAAAGATGATTGGATTAAATGTTTAGTATATCATAAATTTCAATTTATATCAAGTATTAATTATTTTATCTGTATCTAGTTTAACTGAAATCTGTGGAATCATAAGTCCAGTTGGTTGGTTTACGCTGATTTGTAGATGAGTTTTTTTAATATTATTAAAATAATTGAAATACAAATTTGTTCTTGACAACTCCAATAATAATGTAAGCAAATCACATGCATTTTTCATTGACAAATGATACTGTATATGTAAAGAGAAATGTCGTTTTGTTTACATGAGAGAAAATTTCTTTTGAAACTTTTCTATCCCAGAATCACGGAGAAAATCAGTAATCCTCTTATTAATAATAACATTTTTCTTCTTTTTAATCTAGCGTAAGAAGTTTAACGTTATTTTGAATATTCTAATTATATTTTCTACACTTTATGTGAATCCCCCCTTTCCCCCAAAAGATATAATTATACTTTAAAACAGTAGGAGTGATATAAAAACGTTTTTATATGCTCAGAAAAGGTATTTTTGTATTAACTGCATACCAATGACGAAGAGTAGTTAACGATTAAACTCTTTGGACAAAAAGAAGCAGAATATTGAATATTTACTTGGATAAATCTTTTCCTACTCATTAAAGCTAAAATGTGTCTTAGAGCTACAATTGTGAGTAAAATTTCATACTAAATTTTATATATTTAGGATGTTATAGCATTTATATTTTGTTGAAAACAGATGGGCAAAAATCAATCCCTTGTTGGATTTGTTGCGCATTTGCACTTCAGGTCTTAAATCTTTGTATCAAATTTTATTCCTCCTGCTGTCTTTGTTTTAAACCTAGTGTGTGTTAATTTATGTTCGGATGATTGGATGGATATGAATTCTAATGGATTTTGTTTAAGTTTTAAAGAATTCCTGAAATTTGGTGTCATTGCCATATGTTGAATTTCTTCCATCCTAGCTCAGAGTTTAATCTGTCTGTTCACAGATAGACCTAATTCCAAAAATAGTTGTACTCAGGGATATTTAAAATGTGAATTGTCAAAATATAGAGCAAGAATTTTTAATAACGATTAAAATATGTCTTCTTCGTGTACGAAAATGTAAAAATGCGCGTAAGCAGAAAAAAGGTTTAGAAAGATGGATAAGTGGAACTTTTTGAAGATTTATGTTTACGATTTTAAAGAAATTTGTGAAAAAAAATCTCTCATGATTTTAATAAAAATCTTTAATAGCTTTCTTTGTTAACTAAAATTATTATTACTCTTCGGATTAAAGCTGAATTCCGAAAGTCTATGTCATTTAAATATTGTAAATTCATCGTTATTAAAAGGATTCTATAAGAATTGTATTATTTTTTAATAATATAAATATCTAATTTATAAAATCCACGAAAAATTGCAAAATATTTGAAATTTATATAATTTTAATCTGCATTGAGATACAAATGTTTTTCAGATATATTTTTGGCACGTTTATCGAAAAAAAAACATCTATTAAGTGTATTTAACTACTTCAAAATTCCCTGTTAATATAGATTTAAATTACATAAATAAGTGAATATACCTGTAATTAAATGATATCTGTTATTTGATAATTTTAAACGTTGTTCTGTTTGTCTCAAATACAAACAGAATTTTTAACAATCTTGTCACTAATATTTTACAAATAATTAGTTTATGGAATTAATTAATTTTTATTTATTCATTTATCTTTCACAGTAATTAATTTTTTTAATAAACTATGCCTAATAAAATTGGTATAGATAAATGAAGTGACATTTATGTTGCAGTGTATTTTTAATGCAATCAGAGTAATTCATTAATATTTCACTTTCCAAAAGCGTTTGGGTTTTGTAATTTTTATTAAAATAAAATTTATTTTTGAAAAACAATTGGAATAATTTAAATCAAATTAAATGAAAGATTTAATTTTTTAGACGGAGACGTGAATGACAATATTCATTTTCAAAGAATAAGTTTTTCTAATGCATGATTTGAAATTCTTTTTATACTTAATATATTCATCAAATATCTGCGAAACATTTTTAATATTTATATTAATTTAAAGAAATTTCATTTTGTAATGAATTTTATGCATGTTGAAACTTTTATTATAAAAAAAATTGTTTCAAACTCGAAATTTTTTCAAATATTATTTCAATATTTTTCTTAAATAGCCTATTGACCAAAATAATCAATACCAAAAATTAAAAAATATATCTATTTTTCAGGATTTTCACTACTACAGTAATATTTTTATGTCCAAGATGGAAATGTTTTCACGAATAGTTCTGATCTTAAATTGTCAACGTCAAATATCTTGTGTAATGCTCTAGAAATATTGATGAAGTTATAAATACATTAATGAAAAATAAATCTGTAACAATTTTACTTTTTAAAACTCCTCATACTTTTAATATTTCGATGATAATTTTTAAATCCCCCTCAGATTTGGATTTGCTCCCTTTTTATTGTTGTTTCCTAACCGTCTGTTTTCCTTTCTGATTAGTCATATTTTTAAAATGTTTTTTCATGAATCTGACATACATTTTAGTATTTATATACTGCTAACAAATATATAACTTTCCTTAATAATATGCATATTGAAATATTTGTTTTTTAATGTCAAATGCAGCAAATTAGGAAAAATTATTAAAAGAAATTTAAAACTGTCTTCATTTATAGAAGACAGTTTACATTTTTGTGTTAAGATAGAGACCACACCCTCAAAGAATCATAAAAATGCCCATAAAATAAACTCTACAATTGTCAAGATGCCAAGAAATTATTACTAGGTCTGTTTTCACCGATATTGAAGCATTTTAGGATTAAAAATATAACTAATATATAAATAAATATATTATTTAGGAACTTTTCATAAATCAAAATCTGAACATTTTAGATTTGCGGAATGCATTAAAAATTGATTAATAAAATGTTTCAATCCATATTTAGTACATATTTTATATAAATTGAAGATATCGTGAAAGAAAAATGAGCCCTTTTTTCTCCGAAGCGACATCTCCAACGGACCACTTTCTTTACTTCTTGTGCAAAACGTTTTCATTCCCTTCAATATAGTTTACTAAGGAATACTGAGTTTCTTTTAAAAAAAATAAATATAGATTTCTTTTATCATTTTTCTGTTTGAATAAATACAAAAAGACTTATTTTTTTAATTGCTGTATTTTAAAAAAATATTTAACTAAAGCCAGGGGCAAAATAACTGAAAATACAATGTTTTTATTAATGAAATTGTGGACATTTTGGAGATGAAAAATATTGATCATTTAAAAAATTACGAATAAGTTGCTTGATTTTTTTTTAGCTCAAATGGATCTTGGAACACTTTTTTATTGTTAAATTAAAAATTCAATTTATTAAATGAAATGATTAATAACTCAAAATAAAAAAGAAGGTTTAAATTTAATATATTAATTAAAAATCGAGAGATTGAAATATTTAGAAATAATTTTATGTTCCTTTTTTATTCGTGCTTATATTGTTCATTAAGATACAAGAAGGGAGATGTCGATTAATTTACGACACTTAATTAATATAGTTCGTTCAAAAAATTAATATTTTTTTAAGAGTTGAAAAGGGTTCTATTTATAAATACCTTTAATTGTATTAAATAACATGCAAGCAAATAAAACTCTTCAAACCATTTATTTTAAGAAATCAATACGACCTATGCTTACTAAAACAACTTTAAGGCTAAAAAATAAATATGTTTATATTTTCTTATATTTGCGAAATGAAAGTTTTGATATTGTGCAGCCAAATTCAAATTAAAACTGACCCTATATTAGTCGTTTCAGGATGTGCTATCTACCGAAAAATTCTCTGTTGGGTGATAAGAGAAAAAAAGGAAAGCGTAAACTTTTTTAACACCAGAAAAAAAAATGCGCGAATGAATGACGGAAGAGAGACGAAATTCTGCTACTCGAAAATCAAACACAAAAACAAAAAGAAAACAAAGACTATTAACGAAAGCTGCTCCATATCCATCCCTTTCTTTGAATGCAATGTGTTCCGAATGTTACTCTACAAGAGTGATGATAGAGCAAAATCCGTAGCAGCATGGTTGATCGACCCTTTAAACACTCCCTTCTGTTCTTTTTTTAGCTCTCGCATCTCACCACGTGCCATCCCACTGACCGGGAGTTGTCTAAATCTAACCCTTTTTAGAATACCTCCCCACCCCTCCCCACCCTGCGTGGATAGAGTGCCCATGGCGTAAAACAAAGCGTCGCCTGGATCCCCTCCAAAAGTGTGACAATTAGGGCATTCCCTTTGTTCTGTTCTTCCTGCAATCTAAATACTGCAGAAATCGCCCGGGACAGTTTTCTGTTGACAAGGTGAAAAAGGATCGCCTCTCCTGATAATCTTCACAGGTGATTAAACGCTAGAATATGTTGGAAGTACTTTGATTTCTGTAAAATAAGATTGTTCTAAATTAGATGAGCCTTTAGTGGCGTCAATAATCTTGAACTTCGAATGTGTCACTGCACTTTAATTCTAGGGAGACAGATACATTCAGTGTG
>JAOUZG010019048.1:449505-482321 GCA_026289955.1 Argiope argentata | reverse complement strand
GATATATCAAATATATTATCTTCACTAAAGATATTATCTCAAGATATTACCTTTTCCCCGCGTACAAAATTGAGGACCTTGAACTAGGCTGTTAATGTCACTTCACAAAATTTTATGTTCAGAATTCCATGCATGAAACTTCCATGCTTCTTGAAAACCAAACATGCATAACAATGAAAACCAAATATGCATAAAAAGGAAAAACAAATATACATAGCAATAAAAATAACATATACGTAATAATGAAAACCAAATATGCATAACAATGTTGTTGGGCAATGATGGCAAAGGGAAAGAATTTGCGACATTCATTAGAATTGGGGTGCCATTGCCTTCAGAGAGATATGCATAACAATGAAAACGAAGTATACATAACAATGAAAACCAAATCTGCATAAAAATGAAAACCAAATATGCATTTCGGACGCCTTGTTGTTGGCCAATGGAAGCCAAAATTTGGTATAAATCTACAATTTTATTAATAAGATCATATACCAAATGATATTTACCTATATAGTAACGTTTACAAGTTACCGGTATTTAATAACGTGTGTGAAAATGTAAATCAACGGATAATTAACCTTCTTTAGAATTTAAAATTTGACAGGGATTTAAATTTTATATCATAAAATGTTGTATCAAATTTTATTTATCTAGCTCATTTTGTTTTGAAACTATCTATAACTTTTTGTTTTTACTTGTCCTCAGATAGACATAGAAAACTTTTGTCAATGGATTCCGTTGAAAATGTGATAGAAATTATCCTAATCTATATCTAATGAGAATATGGATATCATGGAATTTCATTTTTCCCTTTAAAAGCATTTTTGAACTATCATTTTTACAGACAGACAGACATCTTTACTGAATCTGGGATGTTTGGATTGCAGAGATTGTTGGAACATCGAGTTCCAAAGTTTTGACGATTACAATAAGACGAAAAATAAAAAAATTTAGCCAAGGTAATTAATGTCTTTCTACATTAATAGGTCCTCACTTGAATGCTTGAAACTTTTCCATGGAGTAGATTTTATGGGAAAATTTAATGGACAATGCTTAAGGGTTTGAATAACGCTAAGAGAATACAGTATATCATGTTATTCACTTAATGTCATCAATTCTGCTTAAATTTGTTGAAGATAATTTTTTTCAAAAGTGGAGATTTACTTTTATTTTGCAATTCAAGAAAACTGAACAAACTGTTGAATATTGATAATAGCTAAATATATTTCCAGCATTTGAATGTATGAGAATTTTTTTAATGAATTTACTTCTTCCATTCATTATTGCACCTTAAACTTGCATCGTTAAAATCAATCGGTTATTTCTAAAGTTATTAAATATTTCCGTTGATAGTTATTTTTGTTTCCGATTTTTATAATGTTTTACTCATTTTTTGATATGAAATGGGTTCAAGCTGTAGACGATATTTAAAATAAACTCATATCAAAAATCGTTGAACAATGAATGAGAATGAATAAAACAAATAGAATAAAAACGAAACAAAAATTTGCACAAATTAAGCCAGACATTTAATATTTACTTTTGAAAATGTGATTTCAGTTCATGAAAATTTCTCTAAATTAGTGAATAAATAAAAAGAATAAAGCAAAATAAAATCGTTAAAACGATCATAACAATTATGAAATAATTAATGTAAAACTATTAAATACTGTTTCTGATGATAACCTTATTTGCAAAGTATTGGTTTTGGCGCACTTCATTTTTAATATTGAAATTTAACAATAAAGATAAAAAATATGAAATTTTATCAAACTTGGCTTAATTATTGACTATTTATTCATTTGCCTCCAAATAGTTTTTAAATCTGTTCTGGAAAAAAAATTCAATTTTATTGCATTAATATGCAAGTGGATTTTGCTTTATTTTCTGTCTTATTACATGTTAAAGACATTAAAAATAATGTAAACAGGATAAACATGGCCTTTAATATTAGAATACGACTTGCAAGGTATGAAGTCTTTTTTTGTTCTCGTTTCAATGAAAAAAAAATGATTAATGTAGGTTTCATCTATTATAATAAAAATGGAGCTCGAAATGCGTTGCTAAGCGCAAAACTGGAGAACGGCTCGACCGATTCGGCTAATTTTTTGTTTAATAGTTTCGTTAAGACACGAGGATGGTTCTTATGGAGAGAAAAAATGAAAAAACTGCGAGGAAAATAGTTAAAACGACACTTTTCTTACTTTCCCGCCAAAAATCTTCATTTCCTTTCCCCACACTGAGGGAGATAGCAGGAAGTAATAAATTATGATTTGTTTAGAAAGAAATGCGCGAAATCAGTTGGTTTTACATTCATAGATAACGGGATGTTTAAAAAAGAAACAAAATAGCTGCTTTTATTATTAGTCTGTATGAATATTTAATCTATGCCTGCTCAAAATAAAATTTCGGCACGGAAGAAAAAAAAGAATAACAAAGTGAAAATAGGGTTTGTAGAAACAAAATTAGTGAAGAAAAAAGGATAGAAAAAGAAAAGAAAAGAAGTGTGTGTATCAATATTATTTCCTCTGTGCGCGGCATTTTCCGAGCTTTTTTTAAACTTTCGCATCTCTTAAAAACCAACTGTCTTTATTGTTTAGTGTGTTTACATTTATGAAAATTTGAATCTCATTATTCTATGAAAATGTAGAATTTTAGACCTTTCCCTCCACCATTTAAGTAAAATATCAATTCCGGGACAATCATTGCTCGGATACAAAGAGAAAGATGAATAGCACAATGAACAGAACATCTGAAGAAAATAATACTAAATAATACTCTAAATGAATTATATGATTATCAAAATTTGTTTGGTTTAAAAATATTTTGATGAAAAACCTGTTATGAGACACAGCTAAATAAAATATTATATGAAAATTTTAGCGAGCATTAATACTGGCGAACCGACTGGTCGCCAAGGGCGGCTAGTTCTAAATAATGTTTCAGTGAAATATGTTCATGCTGCATGAATAATTTCAATATTGGAAGGAATGCATTATTCGAAATGTAATATTATAAACATATTTTATAGATTTTTTTTTGAAATACCTGTTATAATTCTAATTTCTAAAGACTGTAGTTACTGCAAACCAAAGGGATAACTTAAAAAAAAAATTTCATTTCTCACGCTAAGTTTTGAGATAAAAAAGGAAATGGGTTCCATTTATAAATAATTTGACTTTTTTATTTTATTACACACCAAACAAAATATTTATTGATTAAAAAGTAAACCATTAAACATTTATCAAAACCATTTTTCTTCAAAAATGTCCCTAAATATTGAGTGAAATTTTTTTTTCTATCTTGTTGATTGTTAGAAAAATATTACATTATTTCATTTTATTCATATGATTGGATAAATTATTATGCATATTCCACTATTAAACGTAGAAACTTTGGAAAATGAATGTATTAAGAAAATAGAAATAACTATGTTTATTTATTTACTCTCTATATAAAAAATCTATTATTTAATTTTAGATATAATTTATGACTTCTCTTTATAAACTATTTTCTTAACCTAATAGTTTAAAGACTTGCTAAATAAAAATACTCATTCTTGTTTTTGGATGAAAAAAACTTTATTCAGAGATGTGGACCGTTGGAAGAAAGATGTATTGCCTGTAATAAAAAGAGATTTTAATTTAAAAATATTTTTGAAAATGTACTATTCCTTATTTTGGAAATTATTCTTTGAACTTAACTGAAGATTTTAGTTGATTAAATTATATTCGCTTATTATATTATGCTTTCACTTAATAATGTATTTCATTTATTGTACATTTTACACAATTCTTGAATTTTCACTTAAAAATAAACTTTGAAAAAGAATTTTGTTTCTTTACTTTAAAAAAATACTAGTGAATTTAACAGATATTTAGGAATTATATTAGGAAATACGTTAGGAAAAATGGACATTTGAAATGAAATTCATTTTATAATACAAAACTATTTAAGCTTTATAAATATTTTTATTTTCTATAATATTATACAAGATAAGGGAAGTAATTATAATATCGTTTCGTAAAAAAAATTACAGATCGTTATGAAATTATGTATAGTAAATTAGATATATTTTAAGTATTATTCGAGTCATTAAATAAAAAAATTATTTTTATAATATTTTTCTTTTTAGATACGATAATAGAAAACCCTTTTAAAGTTATCTTTACGATTCAAATAACATGATATATCAAGAAATTGCTGAAAAAGATCTTTAATTAAACATATTAGAAATATAGTACAAATTACTAATTTAATATTGAATGTACTACAGTCATTTAAAAAGTTAAATATATTACACGTATTTTAAAGGTTAGCTAAAGTAAATTTGTTATTATTACATTATTGTGATAAAAATGCTTGATGAAATTTTCTTTTCGATTGCTTCAAATCGAAATGTTTCTATTTGAAAAAAGAGTCATGCTGCAAATTTTAAATTTTTTGCATCAACGTGAACAATTTTTCAATAAAAATTTGAAAATGAATAATGTTTTTTATTTGTATATTTATTTATTTCCTATGAAGATGATATGCATTTCTTCTTATTATTTTTATATTTATTTTTTATTTTTATGATTGGAATTGAATAAACATTATGCTATGCAAAATATCCGATGACTCTTTGAATAAACATTTAATTATGTTCAATGGAAAAATTATTCTACTTCCATATTATTTTTAACTTTAATCCTACCGTTAGATTTTCATTAAGTTTTCTGTTGTGCACTAAAGCAATCCCTTTTAATAGTTTTGCTGATACACTTCATCGTACACTGTTTTTTATTTCACTCGTTAATAGGTCGCGCTAAATAACAGTGAACTGAAATTAACAGCCCCGGTGGGGTAAAGCAGAACACGGTAATCCCGTTTCCGACAATTGGCGTCTGCACGGAGCAACGGGAATTTGATGATGAGGATGCTCGCGCTCAGTCTCGGCAGAAATTATTTATAGTAGAACCGGATCTGCAAGATAAAACGGGTTGCACAAACAACTATGAAACACAGCGATCTAAATGGAGAAACTGAGTTCGCAGCCTACTAAATGAGGGAGCTTGGTTGTTATTTGCGTTTTAACAACGAGTGAATTCCTCGTTTTTTCCCCCCGAATATTTAGCCTTTTTTTAGTTTTACAATCTAAATTTGGCAAAAACGAAATCAGCAATAAAAAAGCGGACGTAATATATTTTATTGATTTCAGAATTATATATATATATATATATATATAGGAAATTATCAAAAATATAAGCATTATGAAATTCGATATTAAAAGCAATTCCGGAAACAATCTAATAGAACTAAAATAATAAAAAAAGCACAAATACATTTAGAGATCGCTTATGCTGCCACTACTAAAGCACAGGGGAACATTACTAAATTAGCAAAAATACCAAGGTAACAAAAGTAAAAAGGAATAAAATAAAATACGAATCCGGCCTGAGCCCTTCCCCTCAGGCAAGGGTTCAAACAAGGAATTTTTTCTGTGAAGAGTCTAACTATTTGTCAAACAATATTGACCCCTCAAGACCCCCTAAAATCCTCTAAAATTGAGGACAAAGTGATACACCTTTTTTTACAGACATCAAGCAAGAATTACAATTAAATATACCTCTAATGTATCTGAAAATTACAAGAACACAAAATAAACTATACCAGAAAATATACAACCAATTATTAATATTGAACAATTATTCTAAAAGTACTAAATTTAAAGAAAAAAATTTATGAATAAATTATTTTATAAAACTTTTCTTGAAAGATTTTTTTTAATTGAATTTTTAGAAAATAGCATTTAAAAATATAAAATCGCATAAAAATGCAAATAATTAAGAAATGAAAGTAATCATTATTTCCCAAAAAAGGAATTTATCGATAAAAATTTCAGCGATTTTATAAAGAAAACTGTTTAAAATTTAGGAATATTAATTAGCCACCATGAATTTTCAACTGCCTTGTCTGAATATTTATGGTTTAAAATTAATGACTGGCATCGCCGTGGCACTGAGGCGGAAGTTATGCTCGAGTCCTATTATCTCTCAGCGGCTATTATAAGACACTTCCGAAAGGTATGTCCAGTCATCGGCAGGGAATGGCCTGATTCATAGTGCCTCACACTATTCAACGCGAAAAGAGAACCAACCACCATGCTAGAAACTTCTCATCTTCATATAAGTGTGCTCCTCGACGGGTGAAGAAAATTTAATACAAATATTCGATACTTCTCTAAAAATCGATTTCCCTACTTAGTCACCCACCTTGATATTCATACTCCTCAATAATATTCTGAAGATATTTTTTAATTATTCCTCAATTATGAATTCATACTTTATGCAAGCTTTTAAACTTTTCATACTTTATGCAAATTTAAGTGTTTTGTTTTGCATCTTAGTTGTTTTCAATGAAATAATGTGTGAGGGTAGTTTCCTTTTTCCATTTTTACAAAAAAGTTTCATTAAAAAACGATTTTAGAAAAGTTATTCCGAATATGAATATTTTTAACCAACAATATTTGTCTTTGCAGTACTTTAAATGATTTTTTTTTCTGTTAGAACTTTTTAATTTCTAATGGACAATTATTGTGTGTTTAAAATTGTGTAACCAAAAGCAATTTGTAACGAAGACGTTTCTATGAATCTATATTATCAGTAACTATATTATCAGAGACTCATGCTTTATCAGAAAAAATAATGAGTATAGATTTTTACTGGTTATGTAAAAGTCAGATTTTTCTTCTACAAAATTTTGGAAATCGATATTCATGATATTGATTTTCAATAACGAACTTTTTCTAGAGCATACTAGGTACTATTTTCTTTTTTTCATTTGCTTATTTCATTTACTCATTGTCTCTATATCTGCTCCTGATCTGTATTTCTTACACCAAGCTTTCGCAAAAATAGTTTTTTTGTGTCTTTTTTTACTTTTCCTTAAAGTCACTAAATCTTTTTCAACAATATTCTTATATCTTAGATCATACATCATAGTGCTGGGAAACTAATTCTTCTGAATCACAGAAAAATTAGAATTTATTTATTCAGCTAAATTTGGACTAAAGAAATCAGTGTGATGGTAAATAGGAATAAATAGAGTTTTTAATATTGTTTTGTCAATTGGTATACCATTTTTTATCATCTAATTTTATTTATAAATACAAGATCTACCACAAGAAATTAATAAAATCTTTTATCCAACTCATTTTGAAGTAATATCCATCGGCGATCAACTTTCTGTTCATTTTTTTCCACTTAAACTGCATCATATATTATAAGTGATTACTGAAAACAAAAGATATTCTATAATTTCCATTCCATAGTTGTTGTTGTTTTTAATCCTCATTTTGCTTCACTAAACTTTTTATTTGCGAAGATGCAGAATTTCTGGGGCACATTTTTCAATTGCAGAAATATTCTTATACGAAAAAAATAATCATGAAACATATTTCACAAGCGTTCATTTTATTTCTTACACTTTAATGGATTGCAAATTACAAAAGGAAGAGTAAGTGCATTGGAAGACTATAACAAACTTCGCCTCATCGTTAGGCGTTACGTTACTTGTTTTTAGTTTAGTTTAATTATATTAACGTCCCGGTTTCAAAGCAGTTCTAGGACTACTTTGGGACCAAGCTCCTAATTTTGAATCGTGGTCAGATGACAAGAACGACATTTGAGTAGGCACACCCCTCTCTACAACTCGCCAAACCATCGTTGGGATGTTTTGCCTGAACAACTTTAACGTGTATCATACCCACTTACATTACAGTTCTTCGGTGGAATCGGGTCAAGAACCTGTAATCCTTCGGTTTCGGGGTCGAGACTTGATAACCATGTTACCGCGTCTTCTTACGTTACTTGGGGAAAAGGTTGTGTTACGTTTCCTGGATCATGAACTAGGAGTCAGATTCTCTTTTAGATAAATATTTTTATTTTTGTATAATGCTTTAATGTGGTAAATTTAAAATCCATTGAACAAAATAACTGTTGAGTAAGAAACTGAAATCTAAAAAGAATCTTCGCCATATTTCTGATGTTTATTAAATGCCTGGGAATTTTCAAAAACCAAAGGGCAACAAATAATACGTGTCAATAATTTAATGATAATGATAATAATTCTTGCTTATCTTGTGAAGGACTATTATATATATAAATAATCTACTGCACGATTTCAAATCATGTGTACTAACTTTTACACTCCTTGCTTTTTTTTTATTCATAATTGGATGTACGTATTTATTTGCTTAAATGTCAACAGTTCCAATCTTGAATTATTATTTTTTTTAAAAATCTCATCTCTTTTATTTAACTGGTATTATAATACTAACTACTTTCGACATCCAGCTGGTTATCCAGGTATTTTGATCAATTAAAAATGTGATTAAATTTTATTTATTTATTTTTCGCTCTTATTTACCTGAAAAAGAATTTAATTTGTTTAATCATCAGATTATAACAAATTCTATAGTCTTGTTATCGTAACAGCCTTCACCTGTGTTTGTTAATTTTGTGTATGGGTTCTTCTGATTAGTCCAATTTAAATACATTGCCATTAAGTATCTGTGTGGTCTACTTTAGATTTGCATTGCCTTTTGTGGTATCGTAATTTCACTGTCTGATTCCTCATGTAAATTATATAAATAAATTGAAATATTTCCCTACAGAGATGAAATATATTATTAAAGATTAAGCAATAAAGGATTTTAATATGAATATTTTTTTTTCTTATTTGAAGATCAAGATCAATTTGTTCGACAATTCAATTGATATCATTAAATAGCATATGCAATCCCTTTCCGCTTCCATTTCCACTTTACTGTAATATTTTATTTCATTTAAACTAATATTTGCTACAAAACCTTTTATTACATAGGTTTCAGTACGCAGTTTATATTACAATTTTTGAAATGAGTTTTTTTTTTTAATAAAGAATTTTCAACTTTATTAAGTATTTATACAGGCATAATTTATTTTCTTCACGGAAGAATGCGAGCAAATAAAATATAGATTCACTTTAAATTCAATTGTATTGATTATTGCTGAAAAATAATTTGTTTTTCAGATATTAATGTAGTTAAATTCGATTTAATTTAACTGAACTTAAATTTCTAATATAAATATTATAAAAATAAAAATTCTGTTTTTTTTTCATCGAAAAAAAGTATGAAACAAGCTGTTATTAGATCTATTTTTGTGAAATTCAGATGTATTAATTGAATAATGAGATTCTCTTGTTTTTTTTCTGTATTAGGTTTTGACATGTCTATAATTTTTAATAAGACTTATTCAAACTGCTTAACTAATTTTTTTCACAATATTTTTCTAATACACTTAACGATATCTTTCTCCTTAAAAGTTATGGCTTCTTTTCACTTTTGAATCTGATTTGTTTTGATCATTGCTGTTTCATTTTATAGGTTTAACAATAAATCTTGAGATCATGAAATGCAATAAAATAATCATGAACTTAAAGTTGACTATCATCTTAAATATTCACAAAAATCAAATAAAAATATTCTCTCTAAACATATATTATTGAATATCATATCATATATTTGCTTACTCAATAAAAATCATTATTATACTTTTAAGTTCTTTGTATAGCAAGGATCTATGCTTGATTTGCAAATTACTCACTAATATTATCTCTAAAATATAATTTAAAAATTTCATTCAACTCAGTGGCGGATTTCTTGTTATGAAGACTTAGAAGTAGGATGGGCGGTTAGCTTTAGTTAAAGCTGAATTTAGATGAATAAAATAAATTTTCTAGCCTATTTGCCAAAGAATTTGGAGAAAAAAACTCAAATTACACGAATTATAAAATATTGCGGTTATAATGCATAATTTCACTGATATACTGAAATCTCTATTATATAAATTAAAATAAAATTAAGTATTTATTTAGAATTTATAATAATATTTATTATCTATTTAACTCGTTTTGTAATATTCCATTTACTACATTTTGTTCAATAAGGATGTTTGGATTATATCTTTATGAAATTTGCTATTTCCTTATAATTTATAATAACAATCATACGCCTTTAAAGCTGAGCAAAGAAATTTTCGAGCATTAAATAATAGTTATAAATAATTTTTCAAAATATTTAATGCATTAGTTATTTTCTCTATCATGCGTAAATAAAAAAAATTAAATAAATACATATATTTAATCTTTAATTTAAGTCAAGAATTAGTCGAAATGTGAAACCCAATTAACCAGCTAAAATATGGGCTTCATAATATACACTGCTTGGGGGCGCAAAATACTTAATACTTCAACACGTGTGCTGTTTTCTCTATTCTAAGCACTTAAGTCTATTCCTTTATCTGCTAAACATCAGTCACAATAGGAGTCAGTCCAGTATTGCGAAAGTATTTTCTTTAGGATATAAGATAGTTTGTTTTAAACAGAGATATTTTCATCTTCGTAACATTTATTTTTTACAATTTCAGATCCTTTTTTATCCAGTAAAAATCATAATTATGTTACTTAATTCCTTTATATTATTTTACATAGTTTCTCCATAAAGTACATTCTTTAGTCTAATTTTAAAATATGACTAAACACGTGTATTTGTTACTTGCTTTCTCTGTTCTAATCTTCTAAATATATTCCAATACCTACCACACATCTGTTCTAATATCTGCCAAACATTTGTCCCAATACCTGCCAAACACGATTCACAATAGCGTGAGTGATTGAAAATGAATCATTTAAGTATTGCAAAATGTGTTTCTGTGGGAAGTGGGGTAGCATCTTTTAGATAGAGATCTCGAGGAATTCCCTTTCAGCTGATGAGTGTGCGTTTGAAAATAGTCGGTCCCTTCTCTCACGCTGACGTCGTTTTTAGAACTTCAAACTCAGCAGTTTAAGTAATTTAGTACCTTCTTGGTAATGACGGAGGTAAGACTTCAGAGACAGGTAGCGCAGGGCGACAATGAGGAAAGCTCAAGGGCAGGTTCGTGTTTCGCAAATCACTTTGTTGGTGGGAGGTTGTGGGCGATGATTTCGAACAGAAGGCTTTGTCGTTTCAGAAAAGAAAGAAAGAAGAGTTGAGGGGATCATCAGCAGAAACAGAAACATGGAACCCACGGGAACGGTTTTGTGTATCGCAGATGACGAATCTGCACAAGTTGCTCTTTTTTCCTAATTGCCGGGGTGTGGGTGTTTAAGAGATAAAATTAACCTTAGTGGTTAAGCTCTTCAATGAGGTAGTCAAAAATAGGCTCGCCACATGTCTCGATCCGACGAGAAATGTTTGGGCGGAAGAGATTCTTCCGTCTCACTATTTTTGTTTCTTTCTTTTTTTCCCCTTCTGCTTCTTTTCTAGATCAGGAAGGTGGAAGATATTAGTTTTGAAGAGGAGAACCGTAAATATTATTGTTGTTAAAAAAGATCAGATCTTGCCTGAAATATGTAACAGAGCTTTAAATGTCTGCGATATTCTTTTTATGTCACTAAGAATAATTAAAATTATATCTTAAGTCGTAAATTAAAAGTTGCGCTGTGTAAACTTACTTCTTTCTTTAAATAACTGCTTTAAAAAACTCTTGAATTAGTATGAATACATATAATATTAAAAATTCCAAAGTTTCTTCAATGCTTCCATTAATTCCTTTGTCATTTCTTTCAAATCTATAAATTAAATCGCAGGAAGAATCTTAATGAGATTATCCACAAAAAATTATTTAATTTTAATACTATATGGATCTGAGTAAATCAACATTTTTTAAATAACTGCTTCAAAACTCTTGGATTAGTATAAATACATATTAAAAATTCCAAAATTTCTTCAATGCATTCATTGATTCCTTTATTATTAATATTTTTTGAAATCTATAAATTAAATAGAAAAATGAATATAAGTGGAATCAGCCTCTGAAAATAAATAATATTAACCCTATATGGACCTGTGTAACTTTCAAGTCACGTACTAACATTTGACATTTACCAGCGTGTTTTTTTTTTGCATGATATAGCGAATTTGCATTACTAAATAATCCTTTATAGGCAATCAGTAACATTATTGATGATGGTTAGTAGTACTATCGACCTGTAATATCAAAGTAAATGTATTATGGATAGAAAAGAAAGAAACGGTCTGGTACACTAGATGTTAGTTCTATTTCTGTAAGAGTTTACTAAATAAAAACAACCTTGTCTAATAACTCTGGAATTGTTTATCCATAATAATTTATTTGTATTCCAGAAGATATTTTGTTTGTTATTTTAATATGACTAAGTTTTATAACTTTCAAATAATAGGTTTTTTTACAAAGGCCTGTTATTTAAATTTCGTTATATATAAAATAATGCTTATGCTTCATTTTATTTTTAGATTTATTAATAATGGTAATGAATGGGTTGCTGCTATATAAGAGAAATACCTTACCTCTTAAAAAATACCAAGCGACAATATGCTTTATTCGAAGTTAAACTGAATTTAGATTTTGTTTACGTAGAGTGCACACAGAAAAATACGGCGTCCTGTTTTCAGCAGATTAGATAGACAAGAGAAAAGATCAAATACAATACTTCCAATAAATAAGTAAAAATAAGAAAGATTATTGAAGGAGTACACAAGCTATAAGAGAAAACACTGTAAAAAGTCATGCAAAAAACTAAAACAAAATAAAATCCTGTAAATGTAAAGCATAATGCTTAATTACAAGTACAAAAATTATTTATGAAATTTTACTCTTAAGAACTGCAATCACTGCAAGCCATAGTTACTTTAAAATTACAAAAGAAATACATTGCTATAAAATTGTTAAGACTGGTAAATTTTTTGTTAATTTATATATACAGGTTTATAATTGGTAATTTTCCGTCATATAAATATTTATATATTTCAGGAAAAAATTCTGTCCGAAGAGACTTAACATCATATAATTGAAATCACGTTTTATAAGAAATATTGCAAGGATGTTACGTAATAACCAGTGAACTTAGATAAACATAAAAACATATAACCATCTGAATTATTACAGAAAAATATGTTGCTTAATTTGATTATACTTAGCTTATTTTTTTAAAATTATGTCTCTTTAATGAAGTTAAATAATAACAATTAAACATTAAAAAGGAAAGGTCAGAAAGAAAATTAGTATCAAACGAAAATCTTCCAAAGAGGGATGTACGAGTATATAGACGGGCTGTTGCAGGTTAAGTAAGCAGATTTTTACTTGGTGAACATAGTAATAATGTTACCTCCACTTCTTTGACAGAATGTACTACCTACTAGAGGACATTGGTAACCTCAACCGTGCAATATACCTCTCTCACCTGATGACAGTTACCCAGATCAATTCTGACGCTTAAAAAGAATGAGGGAGATTCTAGCATTTAAGAACTAACTGTTCACATTTTTTTCTTTTCTTTTAACATTTTTTAAAACTTTTAGTAGTATAATTTTTATTAAAATAAAAATTACTAAATGAAAAATTGAATAATTCGGATTTATTTAGCTGCGCTCACGAAAACTTTCTAGACAGACTTTTAATACATATTCGAATACAGTAAATGAACTTATGGTGATATTATTGCGGAAAATGCATAATTGTACAACTCCCGATGACCATCACTACTAGAAGTCTTGCTGACACTGGTGATTCATTTCAATGATAATTGGTATGGACATGCCAAATTATTATTCTTTCGTGGATGTAATAAAAATCTTTGAGAAATAGTAATAAAAATAGAGACAGTTTTTGAAGTCAGACTGCGAACATGTGGTCTCCTACTAGGGCTCTATGTTCGATTTCTTTAAAAGCAAAATATTATTAAACTTTTAAAATTATGATACGACTTACCATTGGTACTGCAAAGTATAGGTATTGTCGTAAAAGAATAATTCAACAAAATATAAACACATTTAAAAGAATAATTCAACAAAATATAAACACATTTAAAAGAATAATTTTTTTAGTAAATTTGTATAATGTTTATTTAGAATCTTTTCTTTCTTTTTAATTTTTGAAAAAAATTTTTTTTTCCTTCCTCCAAAGATTTTTATACCCGTGTCAAAAGCAGGCCTTTTATGGATAGGAGAGGTTATCAATTTCTATGTACGTGGCTGTGGCTCATTATTTTTCAAAAAAAATTAAATGTCAATGCACCATTGTGTCTGTTATTAAATTGTGGGTATTAAAAGAACCATCACATGTGAAAATGGTTTCATCTCTAAAAAGAATAGATGTCTGAAAATCTGGCAGTTTTCCATTTTTCTCAATTAACTCTCCATATGAATTAAATAAGACGAAGAAAAATCTCTGCTATCATTGCTTTCATTCATCGATGATAATCTGAGTGCAGCTGTTGATTGTGTAATACGCACTACATTGCGAAAATTGTACCCTGAAATCAAATTTATAATAGCGCCAAAGTTCCACGAGCGCCTCGTAATTTAAATTAAAAAGATTCCACCATGGTGGTTGGTTACCACCTTTTTAGGAATAAGAAAGGGTGGGGATGTCTACTTCACATCGATGATGGGACGTGCTTCCTTAAGGTTTGGTAGCGCCGTCGCCGGTGATAGTCCTTAGAACTCATCTTCAGTTCCCAACGGTGTTGCTGTCGTGGAGGCCGGGTCATTCAGAATTTTCTTTGGGGCTTTGGGTGGGTCGGAGTACTCAGCCTATAGTTATGACAACACTGAATAATTAGCATATTCAGGAAGGCTCACTAGTCTGTTTCTAAGCTTTACCATGTGTTTTATTAAAATGAGAGAAAATGCTCTAACTCATTTATAATTTAGTATAAATAAACCACCATAGAAAAAACACTGCATGTGCAGACATCTTGTCGATATGTTAAGGTATCCGTCTGCATCTAAAAGGCCACTTTGGGTCAAAATTCACAATTTGTTCATATTTTTTAAACCGATGTTCGATTCTTCCTTATTTAAAAAAAAGAATTTGGGTATTGGCAATTCATTGTATAATATTTGGAAATCACAAATTATTCTTGCAAAATAAAAGACAAAGGATTATTATTCAAATTGGAAGAGTTATTTAAAAAGAAATTATTATTTTTCGTTAAAAGAAATTATTTTTGTTTTATTTTTAAATTTAAAATTTAAAAATTAATTTTATTTTTAAATAAAACAGCAAAGGAAATACTATTTATGTATTCCTGAAGAGTGATTGGCTAATGGAAAAGTGCTTTAATATTTTCTTTCTTTCTTATTTCCAGCACAGAAAGCTTGGTTATAAATATATTAGTGACTAAAATATGCATTACATCTTTTTTAACACATATTTTTATTACCTATTGATTTTGTTCTAAGGAATCAAACTAATTTAGTTATTAATTAGTTTCTGGTTTTAATTAATTTAAATTTTATAAATTTCTCATTTTAATCATAATTTTTAAATAAAAATCATTAGAAAAAGGACAGATTTTTTTAAATAAAAACATTAGGAAATATTGAATGATATTTATATAAAAAAAGAATTTGTGTTCTAATTAAAATGTCAGCAACTGCTTTATTAAGCATATTACTCATATTTTTGAACAAATCAAATAATCATTCTCCTCGTAAACTTACTAAAAACATTTTAATTCGGAACATTATATAGTTACAGATATATTATTATGGAAACGGGTAAAAAAGATATCCATTGATTTACTAACATGTTTATTATTATAAGTTGTTAAAATCTATCTTTTTACGTAAGGAATGTAGACATTAAATAAGGAATGAAAATGATAATAAATGCTATTTTGAGTTTAAAAAATGTTTTAATTGAGTTACTGTTTTATATACAAAACAATTATTTGTTATTAGCCTTTCTTTGTTTCGTGATGGAAATAACCATCATAAAATTTAATGAACAAAAATTATACTCAAAGCTGTTGTACTGTTAATTGGTTGTTGCTGGCAATGTTTTTACATACGAATTGCGTAATAAAAAAACGTATCTGTAAAAAAAATCATTATAACGGGATTGAACTTGTCATTTCGCTGTTTGTTATGGTTGGAAGAAGTTTGCGATTTCTTGAATATATTTTTTTAACTGATCTGAGATTTTTTTGCTAACAAAAATGATAATGAATTAATAAGTTTAGAAGAGAGGGACATTGAAGTTTCCGTACTGAGCTTAACATGCAAATTTGAATGATGTTGGATAATCACATCATACTAGTTTTTAGTTATTTTTGTCTGATATATTTATATAAGGAATTCTTAAACAGTTTCCCTTTAAAACTAGACCATTAATTATATTTCACTATATTATTTTAATCAAAAAAAGAAGAGAGGAGAAGAGAAATCATGCAAAGAAGTGTTAACTCATGCTTTGTATGTTTTTTATTTACTAATTAAAAACAGCTTTTTTAAATCTCAATCCATATAATAAAAAAAATTAAATTTTATATTAATTATGAATTTATAAGTAAATAAAAATTAGAGAATACATAGCTAAAAATTCTTAAGTACTCTAAATATTTTTTCATCTGTTTACATTGTTTCACAATTCTGTTATATTTATTTAAAGCATTTGACAAGGGAGCTTTATATAATCAAATCTGTTTTACCACCATTTGTAACCATTATGTTTCCAGCTCGCCGATATTGCATCCATTTTTATTGATCACAAATCTTTCAATTTTTTTGAAACCTAAATAGATTTTTTAAAATTTTATCAGTATATAAATAATTCTAAATAAAACTTATCCGAATTTAACTAAAATAAAATACTTAAAAATAATGTCATAAATCATGTTACAGTCAAAACATTTTTTTTCTGAGATAAATTAGAAACAATACGCGTATGCTTTGCCAACACATCTTCATTAGAGAAACTAGATTTAGTTTATGCATTTAGTTTTCCTATCAACTAATTTACATTTGGAAACAGAAGGCCACGTTTCAAAATCAGCTGCGAAAAGCTGATTTCAATCTCTTGTTTACATTTTAAATAAGTATTGTGCTATTTATGAAACTTCTTTTTTCTGCCAAGAATTTCGTAACTGTGCCTAACAAACCTAGTTACTTAAAAACAAGGAAGTTCTTTCAAAGATAATTACAAACAATCGCACAAATAGAACTAACATAATGATTGTAAAATGCGTGAAGCTATTTATTAGCTTTCTACTTATTGAAAAAATAAGTTTTATTGAAAATTACATATAGAATAAGTTCGAAATAGGCAAGCAATTTTTAATGCAAAAATTAACTTGAATTTTTTACTATAAAATTTTATTTATTTATAACTTTGAAAGTGGAAGAATTTTGTTTCGGTATAAATCTAATTCACGATTGAATAACAGAATTTGTACAATAAATTTCAAAACTGGCAATCATTATTCTTATTTTGATTGTTGTACATCGCAAGGACAAGCAACGTAATTAATCGTAAGTATAGTGTTAGATCTTTATAAGTCATCACAATATACATAAATTACTAAGAATAAAAAAAAATCTGATCTACGTTGTATAGAACCTCAGAATCTTGAGATGTTTTTAATGTATTCTGCAGGAAAGTGAATCCATCAATAATAATATATTAGTATATTAAATTCGTTAACCGCTTACTGGAAATAATTTTTAAAATGGTCCCTGCATCCTGAGGAGTTTATACATTTCATTTGTTTATTTGTCTGTTTGGAAAAAAGGGAGGGGCCAAAAATCGACGATGCTATGTCTCCTGTTTAGAAAGTGAATTCTGTAAAAGGAATGAATTCATTAGTTATCCGTTTAAAGTTCTCACTTAGGACCGATCGGCAATACGTTTTCAAAAAATGTGATTCACAAATTTCTAATCTAATGAAACTGTTTTATATTCTTTTTTCTTTATTTATTTGATTATTATATTGTCTTTTTTTCATTGTTACTTTATGCTCCAAATACTTTTTATGTCTAAAATGAAATTAATTGTTAGATTTTTTTATCGCCTAATAGTTGTTCCTTCTTATGGACAGGACGGATTATCCATAAATGTAATAAGTAGCACATGATTACAAGTATTAAATCGATTACCGGCTGACATTTTTCTAAAATTCGATAGATCCTTTGTTCAGTGTTTGGCGGGCTCAAATGAATATGACTCCCCACCCCTACCGAAAATAAATTACTTTTTTCCATTTTTAATTAGTTGTGTTTCGTTGTAATTATTTTATGAGCTGTTTATGAGTGATCAAATTCATTCGTAAGGGTATCGACCTACTTTCTTTCCTATTTAGATCGTGAAGAAGATTGTATTGATGATTTACTGAATTTTCAGTCAGTCGGCACATCTTTATGCTGATCAAATTAAAATCATCTCTATTTTTTGTATTCCCTATTAAAATATTAATAATTATTATAAATTTCAAAAACAGAAAAAAAACCTACTGAAATATTATATTGATTTTTACTAAAATAACTAAAAATATGCATATTTTAAAATGAGACTATACAAAATATGCATCAAGTTACAACTCCTGGTAATGGTGATAATATCGTGCTCGCATTACAATGGAAAAGGGATGCAGTAAGTTCTGAGGGTAATGATCCCTGAGCATTCGAGGGAAGAAGTTTACTCATTCTTCTAGCTCTTATGAAGATGACACTCACACAATCGCTTGCACAACCTCTTTTTATAGGTGGACTCTTTAAAACACTTCACAGAGAGAACACAGGTTAAAGAACAACCATACTCGAACCAGGACTTAAACATGTTCAGATCACGGCGAAAATGCGCTAGCTCACGGCATATCTCTAACTTAAATGGTCTATTAACACAATTAAAATACATCAATTCAAATTGTCATAATTTATCACAAGAAATGTAGTTTTTATTAAAAAAAACTATACTATAATAGAAAATAAAAAATAACGAAACTCTGATTTTTAACATAGCTTTCAAAGGAATTACAATTTTGAAATTTCTTCATGTTCACTAGAATTCCTCATGATCCTCACCATGTTTGTCAAAGTTAGCAATTAGTGGTTTTTTGTAGAATGTTCAATGAGGTGGTTCATTACTATATCGTACATATGCCTTTACACTATTTTAAAAATTTACTTTCCTATATAGCAGTGAATACCTGCATACATGAAAAGTAATACTGAAATAAGGAAAAATATTGCAGTAAAATTTATTTAAAGAATATTTTTTTAAAAAAATTCTCAAAAATTCGTGAAGCTAATGCATTAAATAAATATCACTTAAAAGCTAATTGTTGAAATTTTCATATGGTATGATAAGTGAGAAAAAATAGTGACATTTTCATGAAGTAAAATGTTGAAATGAACTTTCTTATTTGCACTTTCTATTCAATAAATAAATAAGTTCACATTTGGTTATCTTTAGCATATATTTTGTAGATTAGTTTGAATAATTGCCCCGTAATGAACTTTATAAATAGTATTCAGTCCATAAGAATTATTTTATGAAAAGCAACGTTGTGTTGGTTATAAAAAATTATCATTTAATATTTTTGAATAATTTATTATTAATGGGAAATCATAAATTGCATTCATATGTTATTAAGACAATAAGTGTTATATTTTTGGATCATAATTGTGACCTTGACCTTGAAATGAGCGATTTCTTTAAAATAAAATTACATCTGTTCTTTGTATCGATCTGTAAGTTGGTAACAAATCTTAATATTATTATCTAAAGTAAACTCCGATAATCCGTCATCTGCAATATTAATGAGTCCTTAAAAAATTTCAACTGGCTTAATATAAAAAATTATTCAAAACGGAAACTGGAACACATAGTCAACAAAACACTGCCGAAGCACACACAAGATGCAAACTGGCAGTAAATAGCTATAACAGCACAGACAGAACTTTCTCTCAACCCTGCAACTGATTCAACACATGATTCAATGCTGCCTCAATATTCAATTCAATGCTTGACTGACCTCAGCTTCGACTTCCGAAATTTCATAGTTTCAGTGACCGGACAAAGAAGGTTCGAGAAAGATGTCCATTACTCTCGTCCTAAAGAATTTATCGTCAGAATTCCTGTAGATTCTTGAATCTTATATTCATTTGCCAAAATCTCTAAACTCATCGCGAAATTCCAAAATAAATGTTAAAGTCTGGGTTCATTGATCCGGAATCCGATCAGCATCCATTAGAGCTTTCTATAAAATTGTCTTCTTTGCGAGGAATGTTTTGTTTAGTTATATTAATGTCCTGCTTTAAAGCAAAACCATTTTTATTTTAATTAATTCTGAGCCACTGTCAAATGACGAGGACGACACTTGAGATGGCATCCTCCTTTTCCTTGCAATGAAAATGGCAGCCTTGGAAAGCAGCATTGACCATTCCCAAAAATATTTATTTAAAATTGTTCCAATCTTTATTAAGAATAAAAATTATTATACTATAAATTATTACACTTGTACTATATATTTTTACGATTGTACTCTATATTTTATACTGAATTTAAAGTTTGAATATAAAGCTTTTGTAAATTGCTGTTTCTGGTTGCTGTTAACTTATGGTCAATAAGCGAAATTTTTAAAATCTCTCTATATATTTATTCATTAAATAAATAATTCCAATTCAGATGCAATATTTCATGCCAAATATTTGTATTAAATTTGTAACTCTTTCCAAGACATCCGATTGCTTAAGTGTCAAAGAATTACCCTTCTATAATCATCTTATATTAATTAAAATGAATATGAATGCATCAAACTATTCCATTATATTCGATAAGAATTAATAAAAAGTGAAATCCTTTGAAATAGTAATATATCATTTATTATTGCCACAGTTTTAATCGAGGGATTGAAAAAAACACAACTTTACTGCCAATCGATTTACATGCACCACAATTCAGAATTGCAACAAGATAGGTGGAGGAATTTTAAAATGAAATCTGTGAATATGTATAAACAAAACCAGTGGAAGTGGTCTCTCTCAAACTTTCTCGCATACTCTCTAATAAATATTTCATGCCAAAGATCACCTTACATGTCATTAATATACTATAGTTATCAAATATTAACTGTTGGCGTAATTTTAGGTCTTTTACTGCATCGATCGTATTAACTTTGGCGATTCTTTGGCAATTAATCCTTGGCATGAGCTAATAGCATTCAAAAATCAAATTTTTCCTTCAGACATCGTTAGTCAAAAGCAATTGAGCACAAAAATGCTTTTGTAATCACGAAATTCCATATATTTAAGTCATTACATTATTGAATTATTGTAGTTGCATGTTTCTGAAGAAGAGATACAGCCAACCTTTTGTTGGTTGTGGCTGAAAATGTGATAGATGTTTATACAGTAAATGTTTAATTGGTACACGAAATTCAAAATGTCTGGCTTACTCCGTTTTGTAATTACCGTGCTAACTTTTATTCGAACATATGAACTTCCTTTGAACATATTTTACTCAAAATTTTATAAAAATCTGCAAATTAGGTGTAAAGATCTTATGTCAAATTGCAGCTATAGCGTTTTATGAACAATAACAGAGAACTGTACATTTATCGCAACATATAAGTCGTAAGCGTAATTTGAATGTTCTTATTTAAAAACAAATGGGAATTTATTTGCACTATTTTTATAGAAAAATGTTTTATTTTGTCACATTACGTTACATTAATTATTATATGTTAAATATATTTGCAATTATATAGCTCTATTAGGGAATAGAAGATTGAAACTGGTATAACCCGATTATTATAACTACATGACAAAATATATGATTAAATACCCGAATACATTTCGATTTTTTACTTATATTAAGTAGCATGTTATATTTGAATAATTGTGACACTTTTATATTTAAATAATATGATTTATTCAACAAATATTGAATTTATTCAATAATTATTCAAAATTACTTCCACAACTTTGAAAAGATCTCTAAAGTCATTGAAAATCCTCTTGAGTTCAATAGATCCAGAAAAAATAACTTAAAATCTTTCAACACGTTCGTTGCCACTTTTAATTCTAATGATGTGTTTCATCTATCTAAATAGATTATCCCATATTTATTATTTTTATTTCTATTGGAGTCGACAGTCATCTAATTAGATGTTAGGCGTGAATGACTGGTGAGTCATGCGGCTACCTAATGTGTAAAAGTCTATGCACTTTTATCTAGTTATTTTTTAAATAATATTTCCTGGATTTGGAAATTCCTCTGTTTAGAATATAATTCACTCATTCTAAATGGTATCAGAATGTTGAATGTTCTGGAATTTTTTCAGGGACCAAAAGGCCCCCGTGTTCGAGAAAAAGCCGGCTATCCGGCAGGATGAGGACGAGGACCGACTCTACTTCGAATGCATTATTGCAGCCAATCCCACCCCGACCATATCTTGGTTCAGGGATGACAAACCGGTCGAAAGCAAAGACCGATTCCAGGTAACAGATCTCGTTTCTTAAATGATATTGTTCATGCTTTAACTTACTGAGCGCAACTATATAAAAAATACATTCTTTTTTCATTCACTTCGAAATTAATGTTGCTTATACTTTAACAAGCAGAGCGCAACCGTATAAATTTTCTGTTATTCTTTTTATGCCTTTAAATATAAATATCATTCAATCATTTAACTTATTTGCTCTTAAGCTGTACGTGCATAGATTTATTAAATTTTTAAATCTTTAAAATGAAGGACATTTGTTGTCATAATGATTCGATGTCAATTTTATATAGAGCATCCTAATAATTCCTGAATAATTATCATAATCACAATAATAAATAATTTTTAACTCCTTAAATCTTTCAGAATAATCTTTTTTTAAAAAACAAGTTTAATTTATGATAGTAACTGAATAGGTAAGTAGTTACTGTATTAAATGCATAGCGATAAAACGCAGAGTGTGAATTTCTATTATTGAAAAGGTATTTTACTTAAGGCGCATATTTAGAGAATGAAAAAAAAATTTTTTTTGATTGCTCAATCATTTTAAATGGCGATTTCTAAATCTGTCTGCTTCCCCCTTACTCTCCCTGTCTTCTATAGGAATGAAAAAGAATCTGCTGTTTAAAATAATGAATTAAATACGGCAATTCCTTAGATGATACAACATGATGTTAAAAATTATCAATTTCTTTACCAACTATATTTAGAATTTGGAGGATATTTTCTTAAAGCAGTGGCCTGCTTCTCGTTTAACAAGATGAGGAAAAAGGTCAGCGACTGACCACTTTGTGGCTGGCGGCCAACCTTCTCGAAGAGAATGATATTTCGATGAATAGGAAGTTTCTTATGCTTGAAACTGCAGCCGGCGACAATTCCAGTCGATACTACTTCGTTCAGGGGTGGCGGGTTGGTGAACTGTATAAGAAGAAATTCCTGTTCTCTTAAGAATATCATTAATTAGTGTTAAAAAATCTATCTTTCTGTTGTCCTAGCACGACATATTATAAAACTCTGACCTTCTATTTTCCTGTTGTAATGAATATAAAGAGAAATTGTCATTCAGACTCTCCCTCCATCGAACCAGAAAAGATTTGTCATTCAGACGTCCACTTCATCTGACCAAGAAAGATTTGTCATTTAGACTCACGCTCCGAATCCATCGGGTCACGTTAAAGATTTATTATTCCGAATACCATTCCCATTCCTTCGGATCACGAAGGATTTGTCATTCCGTCCCCCACTCTTATCAAAGTAAACGAAATAATTCCAGTTTTTTAATCATTTGTCCAGCTTTATATAAACACGTTTTTTATCTGGAGTTCTATCTTCTACTTCAAAATTTTCTGGGTTAAGTTTCAGAAAGCCTTTTTTATTTTTACTGCAATGTGCCTCTAAATTTTTTTATTACTGGTTTAATTTGGAATAAACGTTTTGGAATAAAAGGAGTATTACTTTTTCTTTTCTTTTCAGCAAAGTCTAAAATAACTAAAGTAATGTTTCTGAATAACAAATATTCATTTATTTTACTGTAGATTAAATGTGATAAAAAGGGAAATTCCTATCACTGCGCACTGGTGATAGAGGATGTCGACGAAGAAGACGGTGGAAAGTACAAAGTGACGGCAAAAAATAATTTAGGAGAAAGCAGTGCGACAATCAATCTGAACTTCGACAGTAAGTTTGGCATTTATTTCTTATTTCAGATTTTATTTAGGATGCGCTATCATACCGAAGAATATGTATTTCAGTATTTTTTTTATTCATTGAAATGACGACTACTCTTTATTTTCGGTAAAATTTCTTACTGATGAGAGATACTCATAAATAAGAATGTTTGACTTCTTTCTAATAAAAATGAATGAATATTTATCTCTTTTTTTTGCAATTTTATTTAAAACTCTACAAAAAAGTAAGAGGGGGGATAAGTTTTGTCGAGATATCTTGCTTTTTAAGTTCAAAGCGGAACCTGAAAAAAAAGACATTTCTTAAATCTGATTTAAAAAATAAAGTTTTTGCTAATTATTTAACATATTATTAACTAAGATAATTCAGAATCAATGAACATTTTTATTGTATAATACTTTGATGTAATATAAATACTTCGAGTGTTTCCTATGGTAGGTATCCATGATGAAAAGTCAATTATCAGCAAAAATATCAAATATTTTAGTTTTTGAAGAATTTTTTATAAAATTTCTTTTGCATTTGTTTTTACATTCGCTTTTATATTTCCTTAATATGTGCTTTATGGCTATTTTATATATATAAATGTTGTTTTTTCAAATTCTAAATTTTTGTAAATTTTCTCAGAGAAAAAACTTATAAATTCAAATTTAAAATACAATTTCTATTTCAGTCTAAAGATTTTACTATTTGTTCTGTTGTGTCGTAATTACAAAATAAGCTGTAGAGCCCCATTATTTAAAGATTGTTTAGTTCTTGAAATAAATAATATGGTTCTTATCTATAGAGGTAATGCGAGATTAGAAAGTTTTTGATGTATACTACTTTTTGATCAAGGAAATTTTTTTTTCTTCATATTTTCGAAACGTATTTGGCTATTAATAAATTTATTTTTGTCCCGCAGATGTTTCTTCAATCTGTTTTTGTAAATACAAAAATATAATTACCTTATATTATTTTTCAAATGATTCAACTAGAATGTAATCAAATTCTTTAAACTACGAAAAATATCAATAATCATAAGCCAAATATGCATTATTAACGTATTGTTGATAATTGATTGATCAGTTTTCTTTAAAATCTAGGTATATATAGTTTTGACTATGCAGCTACATTATTGATTAATATTGTTTTCTATAAAATCTGAGTAACCTACTCTTTTGACTTTGCAGTTACATTACTGATTAATGTTTTTTCTGAAATCTGAGTAACATATAACTTTGACTATGCGGTTACATTATGATTAATGTTTTTTTCTTTAAAATTTGAGGAACACTGACTGAAATAACATTAACTGAGTACTTTTGACTGTATGGTTACATTATTGATTTATGTTGTTTCTAATATTAGCTGAAGAAGAGGAAGAAGAAGAAGGCAAACCAGCTTTCACAGGAAAACCTTTAATAAAACAAAGTCCTGATTTCAAAAGTATTATTTTTGAATGCAATCTGACTGCAGACCCGAAACCCACATTACAATGGTAATATTTCGTCATTCATTTTAAGGCTTAATCAATGTATTAATCTGATTTTTTCTTTAAAAAACTGTATCAAGACATTATGTTACTACTGCAATCCTAACATAACAGAATAAGACTACTTAAATTAAAATTTTAAGTGTTTTCGTATAATGATTCATTTCTTTAATGAACTTTATTATAAAGGTGCTACTGAAGCTTAAAACAGTTTCAACGTGTTTTTTTTTAATTATTTTTTTTTGCAGAAATAGTGTTTCACTAGCTCCCAAAATCAAAATAAATGGAAATATCTTAATCTTGTTTTCTTTTTCTTTTTTTTTATCGGGAAGGGTATTCTAAAAAAAATTTCTGGTTGAGCAAGTATTCTATGTATAAAATATAAATTGCCCGAATTAAAATATTTTTATAGTATGCAAGGTTATGTTCTATAATATGATTCTATTTGTTTTACCAGAAGTGTACTTTATTCTTTTAAAAATGAAAGATTAAGATTTATAGGAACTTTTTATGATCCCATATCTATTGTCTTGACCAATGAAGCCGAATTAAATTAATTTTAAGAATGTTTCTTTATAATTTATAAATGAAAATAATGTTTGTACTTTTATTGATGTTCTAATAATGTTTTGTAAGGGAGCGACAATTTACTAACACCATATCTAAATTATTCCGTCAAGCGTTTCACCGAAACGGGATTTAGCAAATTAGTTAACGAAGATTTTGTTGTAGTTCAAGTAAATTTAAAAAAAATAAAATTTATCTTCGTTTTTTGGTTATTTCTGTTTGACTTATAAAACAAATTAAAAAATTGATTTTTTGTCAGTGATAACTTAAATGAAATTCGCTTGAAGTCGCAGCTTAACAAATTTTTATGATTTTTTTTAATAGAATTGATATTTTTCATTAGTTTTGTTGTAAAATATTAAGGAATCTGAAAAAAGAGGGAAATCTGAAAACTTTTATAGATCTGAAATGCCGGATCTTTTAAATGTATGCAGTTTAAAAGGAATCTTTATATTTACCGTATCAATTTATAAATTATGTGATTGACATCGATATTCACAAAATCTGGCCGAACCGCTGAAACAGCAAAACTGGCGGGAATTGTGGCTGAAACCTAAGGGCCATTACCGGTCACAGTACAACTTTTCAAGTACGAAATACGTCCCATCATAGATGGGAGGTAGACACACCTACTCTATTGTATACCCACAAGGATGGCGCGAAATAACCACCTTGCCGAAAGCATCTCATCCTCATTTCGAAGTTCCCTCCTGGAGGATAGAAATTAGTAATAAATCTATTTCCAGTTGATTTTTAAAGCAATATTTTTAAAACGTCCGTTTTATTTCTTTTTACTTTATCAGAAACTGAACATATAATACAATGCTTTTTTCTCTCTCAATAATGAAATGATTAGTAAAGTAAATAACCACAATCATAAACATAAGATTTTAAAAGCTTAATGAAATTAAAATATTAAGATTAACTACAAAAGATATTTCTTTCTATTCACTTTTATAAAATAGGATATGTTTCATGTTTGTAAACCTGTAATCTTCAAGAAAATGAAATTTTGGAACTGATTCTTGGTTTATTTACTGATGTGCTGAAATTTGAAATCTTATTTACTTGTGCTGTTTGATAGACAATATGGTGCTTTTCCTTATTTTTTTTAATCATCAGTAAATGATTAGCTCAATGATTAATTAAACTTTGATTCAATAATTTCTGATCTTGCCATCTTTCGATGTTTTTGAAAAAAAAAGGTAATTTCAAGATTTTATAATGATTTTAGGAAAAATTCGAAATTAAAGATTTAATTAAGTATATTTAATTATTATAATTAAAATATAAGCTAATATTTTTATTTGAAAATTGTTAAACACATGCTTTTAATATCTGTTTTCTTTTATTTCAACAGGTACCATAATGGCAAGGCGATTAATGAGGGTGGTCGTTATAAATATATATTGAAGCAAGTAGCCACAGGATACATAGCATCTTTGGAGATAGCTGCAGTGGGATCCGAAGACGGAGGGGAATATAAAGTAGTGGCGACAAATTCGGTTGGAGAGGGATCCGCAACCATTAATTTGAATTTTGAAGGTACTTGAATAAGCTCAATAGTACTTTTTGAAATTTTCTATCATTAGTTTATTTATTTGAAGAACAAGATTTCCCGATCACGAGAGTTGAATAATGATAAATACTTAAAGTAATATCAATGGAAATAGATTCTGCCAAAATTGTTTTATAGATAGAATATAGTTTAAATAAAATACATAAAATGATATTCGAATAAATTAAAAAATAAATGTCCCATCAATTTAAATAAATAAGAATTTATTTTTTTATAAAAAACATTTATCATGCATATTTAATTAGTTACTGGATTTTTCTTTAGTTTATTGTAGTAGTTTATTTAATTTAAACTAAAATTTGGGTGGAATTGTTTCGAATAAAGGGAAGCAATAATGAAAAAGTAATGCTATTATTTGCTTTAAATACTTGTCTGAATGTTTTATTAGATCAAAAATATGAACAAATCTTTTCTTATCTTTAATAATATTATGAATTTATGATAACTATATAATATTTATTTTTGTCTTTTGCAGGCGATGCAAGTAAAAAGTGAGTATAGTTTTTTTATTTATTTCATTATTATTCATTTTATTTATTTCATTATTTATTTCATACTGTGTTTTATTCAAATATCTGAGTGTTTTATACTTAAAAGAAATTAATATTTATTAACAATATAAAACTATTGTTTCTTAAAACAAAATAGTTATTTTTAATACTTATAAGTTTCAGCTATTTCTAGTTGATATCCTGTACTAATTATTAAAATGATTTAGCATGACTCATGTTAAATAAATGATATATTCAAATGTATGCAGCAGTCTATCTTCCTTTTTATTATTTTCTGTATTAAATAGACCTGTAAATAATTTTTTTAATGTTTTGCAAATATAAATTAATCGTGCAGTTTCCCAATGAAAAAATTAAGAATGTCATATGATCGGCTACTTAGGTTCCTCCATTTCAAATATATAAAGAGCTTCTGTTTAGCCTCTAATTGCACGCATTCAAACATCCCGGCACGAGAGAAGATTAGGCGAGGGCTTTCTGAAATCAATTTTTTTTTTCAAATCATGATTCTTAAAAAAGGCATTTGAAGATGTAACAAAAGAAGATTTCAATTTATGCCTTCATTTTGTCCAAACAAAAGGCATAAAGATATTACTGTACAAACTAAATATCGCAAAGCAAATATCAAATGAAGAGCCTTTTAATTATACCTTATTTTTTGAGCATTACAGTGTAGTATGTCAATATACATGTGGGAACCAAATCTACCTAGAAAGAGCTCGACTCTTCAGATAGCGGAGGTTTTGATGACGAGGTTAGGGGGTCTTTTAATATTTACAGGTTCGATTTCTCAACTAAGATCAAAATAATGCAAATGAAGGATGAAGAGATTTCTTAAAAGTAAAAGAATTTATTTTAAGTTAGAGGGGAAAGTTTACAGTGGTAGTATTTACAAGGAAATAGGAAATGGATTGAAACAATGAGATATGAAAGGAACAGAAAGTTAGACAATTCGCTCTTCGAGGATGTTAGAAATCCAAAGTGCTTTATGTGACTGAAACAACATACAGAGCAATTAGCAAGTGCGGATGCGCGAAAAATCATCATGGGGTTTAGCAGGCCTCGGCCTTAACATTAGTTGTGTTGACGTTTCGTAAACTAAGATGGCGTTGATCTGGAATGTTGTATTAATTAAAATTATCGTCCTCTGAGAAATGATCTAACCTTTTACAAATCCCACTTTGAATCCCGTCCAACAATTGTTCAACAGAATCAAATGATGGCAAAGCAAAATATTTCTATGGGATATCCGACTTGCATTATTTAATAACTAATCTTAATCCTTTAGAATACCAGGAGGCAAAGCCCCTAGGTTTCCGAAGAAACCTGCCATTAAACAAGAAGGAGACTCTTTATGTCTGGAGGTGGTTCTGGAAGCCCACCCATTCCCCAAAATTATATGGTTCCTGGGAACCAAGGAAGTCAAGGAGGGACCAAGACACAAAATGAAGAAGAAGGAGACTTCTAAGGATACATATATATTAACGCTAGAAATACTTGTAAGCCATTTTCTTATCTGCTCTTAGTATTTGTAATTAAATTATAAATTCGAAGAAAATAAAATTTGTTCATAATTAATCAGTTATAAGTATTTTATTAAAATTCGGACGGTGATTTTTTTTGTTGCAAATTATTTATTTAGATTTTTAAAAATTATTTATGCATTTACATTAAAATATAGATACATGAAATATCTTTAAAAATCACTTCGAAATAAATAAAAAAATATTTTTTTAAAAATTAAAAATGTTATAACTTTTTTAATTCTAACTTTTTTGACAAAACTATTTTCTCTCGTTTTTTTTATTTGTTATTATAAAAATATGTTTGTAATAAATCTGGATATTATTTTACAATTCCTAAGTAAAAGTTAATTTTTTAGAAATATTTTTATGAGCGTACTATGATTTTCATAAGAATTATATATGTATATTTTTAAACAAAAATTGACTTCTATTTATCTAAATAATTCGAAACGTTAAATGTATACACAGTTTTATATTACTGTTTAACAGAAATTTTCGATATAAGAATTTGTGTTACTCTTCACAAATTAAGACACCTGAAACATTTCAGTGGCATTGAAAGGAATGTTGTTTTAAGAAAAAATTGTTAGAAATTCACATACGCCTCTGAACCCAATATATATATATATATATATATATATATATATTAACAATACGTTTTATAATGTTATTTGTGTCGCCTATAGACCATATACGGTCATTACGATTCACACGAAGATACAAGAAAAATCTAAATGACCGGATGCCTTGGTACAGTGGTAGGAACTAAGATTGAGTCTAGCCAGGGTAAAACCACTTCCGTAGGTCTTTTCCATCATCAGTAATAGATAGTTGACTCCCATCTTTTCTGTACTTATTAGAGGGTAGAGAATCAATCACCATACCGACTACTTCTCATGCTGGTGTCATTTTAGACGAGCGTATATATATATATATATATCCTTTATGAAATGAAGGCACTTTCAACAATGAAACAGGTCTTCTTTATTTTCAAAGGACAAAATACCAAAGCTTGATATTAGTGAATATTTTCCCCATTGTCTAATGTTTGTAGCATGTTAAATGTACTTCTCTTTTTCCTTAATGCCATGATTATTTTGTTTCATAGGATCCTTCGCCAGAAGATGGCGGCACTTACAGATGTAATGCTGTTAATGAGCTCGGAGAGAGCAATGCAAATATTGCTCTCAATTTACAAGGTAATTACTACTAATATCGAGCATTCGATTCATTGTGAAACCTACATGATCTTAACTCTACTTTAGTTTAGTTTATTTAAATTAATGGTCTATTTTGAAGATCAGTTTGAGCCGTGTTCACATGACTATTAATTCACTTCTCGGCGCCTCTTTTTTCAATTTTCTGCCTCACACAAATAGGCTTATTAACTCTACAAAGAAGTTCATTTCTACACAAGACAATCTTTTTGAGTTTTAAAAAATGTCCATTTTAATCTTTATCAAATGGAATAGTCATTTCTTTTATATTTTAGTCGTTAGAACCTAAAATTTCTTTTAGGTAATGTAATTTATTTCTAAATTACATTTTTCAAGTTTACTACAACATTCAGCATTAAACTGTTAAATAAATATATGAATTTCTGATGTCCCAAAAGACAAGTAAATCGACTATTTTCCGCCCATCTATTTTGTGGTTTCAAAAACCTCAAACCAATACAACACCGTGTTCTCATATGATAAATATGGGTACTTATGTATTAGACCATCCAACTTTATAGCCAAATTCGAAATCGTATCCAATAAGTTGCTAAACCGCCAATTACAGCAATCCTGCAGTGGTGTACATTCCATTGATTTTTCCGCTAAACTTAAATCCACCTCCAATGAGTTACTAAACCGTTGGTGATCATTGGCGAAAACGGTCTAATACGTAAGCTCCATTATGCTGCACAAATTGCTTAAATTACTTAAAATAATAAATTGTTTTACCACAGCTTGGTGCGTTTTGCTATATCATGCAATCTTTATAAAACCTTCATGCCCGTTTTTCAGACCTTTTCTTTTTCTCGAATGTATTTCAAGATTGTTTCAATAAAATTTAATTCATCCACATGATCAATTCAACATCACAAACCTTACTTGTTATTTAAGTTATCCTTTGAAACATCTATCTGCTTCTTATTCTATCATCATCATCATAAAACTGATGTATAGAAAATTGCAAATAAAACTTTAATCGATTAAAATAAGAATATATAAATTAATGAACATGTTTAGAACTTTTTATCATTACGGTCTAATCAGTCCAGAGCACAAGACATTACTGAGAGCTGAAAGCAACTCACCACTGATCAGTAGTTTCGATGTTATATATCCATCCGATCTTGGCATTCAATAAATAGAGAATCAAAGATCCACTGTGTGTACAGACCACATATGTCAATTTATTCTCACTAATAAAAACTTATCGTTTCATGTTATTTAATTAATATTGAATGGATATCGCATAAAACAATGTTTCCAGGATTAGGACTCTATTGAACTTCAATTTATTATATTCTTTCCCTAAGTTGAAAAGATTTCAATTTATATTAGACAATTATATATATATATATATATATATATCAAAAAATCAAATCTTATGGAATCTTATTTTATTTCAGGAGCCGAAGAGGGCCCAACTTTTACACAAAAGCCAAAGATCATTCCAAAAGAGAATGGAAAGCTTATTTTGATGGAATGCCACGTTAAGTCCAAGTCTGCCCTCAGAGTGACGTGGTACCAAGGAAGCAAGGCTGTGCAAGAGACTAACCGCTTCAAGAGCTCTGTGGTAGAGCTTAGAGGCAATGAATACAAGGTTGCTCTAGAAATAAGGGTAATTAGATGCATTCCATGTCTACCATTTATGTATAATAGACCTGTAGTTATCCAAGCTGATTGGGACCATAATCAACTCAGATAATCGAAAATATCAATAAAAACTAACTATAAATCATGTCTTTTTTTCCCTTGGCAATTTTTCCGAAATTGTTTCTTTGAAATTATTAATAGAAATCTACCAATAATACCTTGTATTCACATTTTAACAAAGGATGTAAAACTTTTCGATTCAGTTACAAAACAATTTTTGTTTTCATGAAAACATATTTAATTTTTACACACCAAAATTAAAAAGCTACGTAA
>JAOUZG010019048.1:401719-449105 GCA_026289955.1 Argiope argentata | reverse complement strand
AGTAAATATTTTAATTGATTCCTTTCATAAATAGGATAAATTGATCAATCATACAAAATATTGTATTTTCATCAATGTGTTTTAGGAAAAGTAAACACGCGAAATACGTGAATACAATTAATTCATAAATTGCAATGATTCATTGAAATTTCAAAAATGAATTTGATGCATTTCTCATATTGTGTAGAATTGTTTAAATGTTATTTTGTTAAATTATAGTATATTTGCTAACGCATTGTATTTGGGAGGATAAAACTGAAAAATTGGAGAAAAGCTTTATTTTATTTTGAAAAACCTTTATGCTGGTATTCGAAGTTGGTAAACTTAAGTTACAAGTTAGTGTATTCTTATGAAATCAGATGTAGAATTTTATATAACTATTATCTATCTGATTACTTTTTTGTACTTAAAGTAATTAAGTAAGAGTAACAGATTTGCTTTTTCTTTCCTTAAACAGGATTCTAGCTTTAATGCTATCTTAGCAAGACTTAAGTTTAAATAATGATTCGTTTCTTTTGTTTTATCACTTTTAACTTACGGTTATATAACGCCTGCATCACTTAAAATAAAATTTAACTTCCTTATAAATAAATTTTTTAAAATATTTACAGGCATAACAGTAAACAGTTTCCATGTTTACAACATTTTTCACTCTAGAATGCTCAAAGATTTATGATATAGAATTACAATATACCAACAATCATATAATTTTATAAGACAAAAAAATTACAATGAAATTTTTTTTATAGAATCGCTTTGAAGAATTAAACTAAGTAATTTCTTGGCGTTAACCCAATTTGATCATTCGGGATTTTTTAAAAAAATTATTAATTATCCATTTATGAATTTTCACGCTAAGAATTGAAATAAACTTCAGTTTGATTTCTGTATAAATATCAAACGTTTTGAAAGTTCCAACATATTTCTAATGCTTTAAGAATCAAAAAGGGTGTACAATAAATACATTTCTTTTGCAGGATCCTTCATCTAAAGATGGTGGAGTATATAAATGCAATATACAAAATGATGAAGGAGAAATCAACGCCAATCTTAATTTGAACATTGAAGGCAAGTTAATGCTTTAATTTTTGTTGCCAAATGATTTAGATTCTATTGTTTTGTTGCTATAAGGCTTAGATAACATTGTTTGGTTTCTATAAGGTTTAGATAATATAGTTTTGTTGTATTAGATTTAGAATTCGTTTCCTTTTTTAGACCTCACACTAAACATACTTGTAAATAAAATCTTAGTGTATTTTTATAAAAATTGGTGAATAATTATATATAAATTCATCTAAATGTTACAAATTTATTTTTAAAGATAATAATAGGATGCTGAATAATAATAAATAAAGTTTAAAAAAAGACATTTTACATATTTACTTGCTTTTTATCTTTTGCATATTTTTTTTAAACACTCAAATAATAAATTATGTAAAAATACACATTTTGGAATAAGAGTTCATTTCAAGAGCAGTTTTAAAAATACAAGCCGAACGTTTAACAAATATTAATAAAAATTAATCAAAATAGAACTTGCCTTTTTATTGGTATTTATTTCTCTCTCACTATATCTTAAAAATAGTGTAATCAAAAATTTAAAGAAAATATTCTACTTGTAATTAAAGAACTTTGTTAATATATAGTATTATATCTGAGTAGCCAAGTCTCAAGTATTAAAAAATAAAATAAATTCTGACAAATAGCCAAATATTTAGAAAATTTGGTCTTCTTTTGTTAGTATAACTTCATGAATTATGATTTTTCAATATTTCTCATTATCTTGATCCTCTTTAGGTGATCGCATCGAAGGTGATGCCCCAACTTTTGTTGAGAAACCAAAGATCATTTCTGAAGATGATGGCAAAAGGATTATCATGGAATGCAAAGTCAAAGCTAATCCCAAACCGACCATCACTTGGTTTCTGGATAATGTTGTCATTAAAGAGACAAACAGAATTGTGCAGACCGTAAAACAAGAAAAGGATGTTTACACAATCAGATTGGAACTCAAGGTAAATATAAATACATTCAAGGTTCTACAATGCATTAGTGGATTTAACTTAGATTTTGGATATTTTGTAAGTCATTTCAAAACTAAACCTGGAATTATTGTAAATGAATTATGTATGAAAAGTATTTATTTATATAATTTATATTATCTTGGATTTTTTTTCAGAGTCCAGAGCTGACTGATGCAGGACTGTACAAGTGCAATGTCAAAAATGTTGCCGGCGAAAGCAACGCTAACCTCACACTGAACATTGAATGTAAGGATAATATAAATATTAATTATTTTGATTAATATTATCAATTACTGAGTATTAAATACTTAATTTTAATTTGAATTGATGTTACAATTAAAGCAAGGAAAATGAGTTTAACAAAGAAATAACTAAAAATAAAATTTATCAATTAAAGGAAATTTTTTTATCGCATTATGATATACATTTGACTTGAACATATTTTACAATTATTTTAATTTTTATTGATTCAAATTAAATTTTTCAATTATTTTAATTTTGATTATTTTGGTGGGTATATTTTGAACTTAAGTTAATGATTCGAAAATATTTTCTTCTACAAAATCAGGATTAAAAAACAGACATCATAGTTGTGAACTCATAAAAAAGCCTAATCAACAATTACTGAAAAATGTCTTATTTATTAAAATAAGGCAATCTGAAAATATCTTCCAGATCTTAAAGATATGCTATATATATTTGTCAAATATAAATTTTATTGAAAATTACAGAATTATTATTCTTATTCATTTTTGATATCGACTTTTATGTCTTACAAAATAACTAGTATGAAATTTTTAATAAATCTTATTTAATTATTCCTTTTCTGTTTTTATTTATATAAAATGAACAAAACTATGCCATCATTCGTAGAAGTTTATTTTTTTTATTAGTTTAATAAATCATATTTTTCAATTAAGAGTTTAAAATACCAATTTATTGAGAATTATTTTCAATTACCAAACTTATTCATTTTAGTACTTTTATATTTTAAACAGTTACAAATTATTTACTTAGGAATCTAAATTATAGTTCAATATCAATGATTCTTAATTGTCATTTTTTCTGATATTTCTTTATTTTTCTAAAGTTATTCAAGGCGTAGTTATTGGGATGGCAAGGTATACATGCACCAATCTTAAAGGGTGCCATGGAGACAAAATATTGATGTTATTATTTCTATTGTTAAAATTAAAGGCTATGAAAGAGTGAAAAAATAATTCCACGCCCCATCAGTCCTTTAACTTAGTTAAATCAACGATTTGACTACTTCCGTGAAAAATTATATTATGCCACTGGCGTCATTTACTTTCGCTATGCTATTGAAACTGTTAATTAATAAAGAAAAAAAGATATATTATTTTAAATTTTTATTTTGAATAAGATACATAAAAAATAAAGCTCTTAGATTATTATTAACATCGGCTCCTTTTTAGTGGCTCCTGTGATACGGGAGAAGCCCAAAGTAATCCGTAGAGAAAAAGAAGAGAAGGTGGTCATCGAATGCCATGTTCGATCGAACGCCCAGCCAGAGTGCGTTTGGTTCAAAGAAAACACGATGGTTCGCCAGGATGCCAAGCACAAAGTTCAGATAAGGAAGGTAGAAAAAGGAGAATACGCAGTCATGCTGGAAATTGAGAAACCAGCAATTACAGATAAAGGTCTCTATAAATTACAGGCCAAAAACGAGAAGGGTATCATAGCTTCCGAGCCAATCAAAGTTACATTAGAAGGTGAGAAATTTTGTTATCAACTTTTTATTTAATTTAAGATTTAAATTGCTTTATAAATCTTTACTTAGCTTCAATCAATGATGAGGATTTTTTTTTCATATCATACTATGTTTTTTCCGTTCTGTTTATTCATAAAGACATTTAAAGATCTAGTACTGAAGCTAAAGAATATTCAAGGTAACCCTTTTCTTATGAATAAAAAAGATAACTAGGTTTAGTATCAACAAATTAATATCTTTGTTTAAAATATAACATAAATGTTTATTTATTACCTTGCTTAAGACAGATCTCATAATTTTGAATCGTGTTCAGGTGAAAATAATGATATTGGCTCAGCAATCTCTCTTTCAAATTAAAAGAGAGATCGTTTATCCCATAAGAAATAATTTTTTTAAAAAACAAGCAATTTTGGTATGCTTTTGATATTATAGTCTTGAAACGACAATCCTCTATTTCAATGAAGATAATCTGTCCAGATTTTCAGAAGTCTAAATCTCAGCTGGAAATTACTTAAATTGAAAGAAGTAATTCGTATATGAATCTTTGAAAAGACTGTTGGAAGTTCTTTGTGGTTCACTGACAAAACTGATTTCGGGACAGTTACATCGAGTTTAATTCTCATTAAAGCCCTTTATATGAATATATTTAATATAAATACCTATATACTACTGTAATTTAAGCATAAAAATTCTGGAAAATAAATAAGGCAAACTGTAAAGTATTATTTCTGTCTAATTTTTTTTTGTTACTTGTACTATACAAAATATTTTGAAAAAAAATCCCGTGTTTCTTATTCAAGATATTTATATGAAACAGGTTAACCAATATGAAAGTGATATTAAGATTAAATTAGGAATGTGCTTCAGAAATTTTTTCTTTGAATATTATAGAACTTCTGTGTGTTATCGAAGTATGATTCCTTTTAAAATTTAACAGATTAAATTTTAATATATTTCAGAAAAATGATTCATTTATCACAAGTAAATATTTGTAATTGTAATGAAAAAAAACAAGGATAAAATTTTTATTTGGAATACAAATAATGCATAAAAAATTAATGCAGTTACTCGAAGTTCAAAATATTTTGCTTGGCTTGAAGAATATTATTTTGTGTAATTCATTGTTGTTACACTTTTGTTTTACGTAACTTAAGAGTTGAATCTATTACATTTATGTTATAGACACTACAGAAGAATCTGAAGAAGAGGAAGAATCAGAAGAAGAAGTAGAGCAGAAAAAGGATGTCAAAAAGTTAGAAAAGAAAGTTGAGAAAAAAGATGAAAAGAAAACATTAGAAAAGAAAACTTTGGAGAAGAAGGAAGAAAAGAAAACACTAGAGAAAAAAGAGGAAAAGAAAACTCTGGAGAAAAAAGAAGAAACAATGAAGAAAACATTAGAAAAGAAAGAAGAACAAAAAGAAACAACAAGAAAAACTTTGGAAAAGAAAGAAGAGGAAGCAAAGAAACTGGTGGACAAAAAAGAAGAATCATCATTAACTAAGAAAACATTAGAGAAGAAAGAAGAACAAACTTTAGCAAAGAAAACTCTGGAGAAAAAAGAAGAGCAAACACTTGCTAAAAAGACTTTAGACAAGAAAGAAGAACAGAAAGAAACAGTAGGTTTGAAGAAAGTAGAAACTAAAGATGAAAAGAAGGAAACAGTAGGACTGAAGAAAGTAGAAACTAAAGATGAAAAGAAGGAAACAGTAGGACTGAAAAAAGTAGAAACTAAAGATGAAAAGAAGGAAACAGTGGGACTGAAAAAAGTGGAAACTAAGGATGAAAAGAAGGAAACAGTGGGACTGAAGAAAGTAGAAACTAAGGATGAAAAGAAGGAAACAGTTGGTCTTAAGAAATTAGATGAAAAGAAAGAAGAAGTCATTAAGAAAGATGTTACAGCATCGAAACTTGAAACACAAAAGAAAGAGGTTGAAACAAAAACCACGGAAAAAGTCGGTGTTGAAAAGAAGGATACTAAATTGGGCCTTTCAAAAGTTGAACCTAAAGCTCCAGAAGACAAAAAAGAGCCCGAAAAGAAAGGTTTTCTTGCTAAAAAGGAGCCTGAACCAAAAGAGACTCCTAAAACTGCCCTGGACAAAAAGGAAGCCCCTAAGGAAGAGGAGAAGAAAGCACCTGCTAAAAGAACTTTTAGGAAGCCACCACCAGAGGCAGAACCTCCAAAAGACGAATTGGGAAAAATTGTATTAAAGTAAGTTCAAGTTTCGGCTGTTCATATAAACATGTCTTTTTTTAAAATTTGTTTCATTGTAAGGCATATAACCATTTGATCAGTAATATTTTTGTGCAATGCCTGAAGAGCATTGTTGTAAATTTATATCCTCGATATAGTATGAAAGGTTTTCATCATAGAACCTTCATGTAAGTCCAAGTATTTGACTTCCATGAACATTACTAAAACAAATGAATAAAAAAAAGTTTTACTCTTTTGTTTGACACTCGGAATAACATCTTTTAATTTTAGAACCTTAATTGATGCTTCGAAAAAAATACTTCAAAACTAAGGGATTATAATTCTGACTTTATATCCCTATGTTAGCTAGCTCATTAATGCAAATAAAAAATATTAGCTGCTTTTTAAAAAAACTTTTTTATAATTTTTTTTTGATTACCGAGCGTGGAATCAGCAGAAATAATTTGAATATTATAGCATTTAAAATTATTTTGCTTAGTGATTATTCTGTGTGTCAAAATATTATAGCATTGATAACTACTGGTAAAAGTAACAATCAGTGAATGCTTATCATCCCAAGAATTGCCATGTCACGTAAATCATTTTTTGCCAAAATTCTGTTTTGTTATATATATATATATATATAACAGGCTTACCATTCAATTACAGTCAATTTCCTTAAAAATGGTTTATTGCAATTTAATATTGTTTGTAAAGTAATAAAGAATATAGAATATTTGTCAGATATACCTGTTTATATTACTGTAGAATATATCAGTTAGAAGATAAATTTGAGTGGTTTATATACGGAATAAATATGTATTTTTTTAAATCTACAAAGTAGTTAAAAATGAAAAATGAATGGAAAGAATGAGGCTTCATTCAATTACAGTCAATTTCTTTAAAAATGGTTTATCGCAATTTAATATTGTTTGTGGTGGAATTGTTTTTTCTATAACTTTTTCATTCACCAAGTTTCCTTATAATTTTTATATTTACAGTTGATCTAATATATTTATCGTAATTAACTAATTTTACCTTTTTAGGAAACGCACAGGAAATCCTCCGAAAATCACAAAAACACTAGAAAATGTGGTAAGTATAAAATGCGTAAAAGAGTGTAAATGTTTAAAATTATTTTTGGTAGATCCATTTTAATACTAGTAATTATAAATATATTTTTCCGTTAATATAGTCGGAGTGATTCTCCTTTTTAGATTAATAATGCTATCAAATATGAATAATTTTAAATTAATAGGATAAGATTTTTTCACTAAAGGTCTCTTAAATTTAAATAAATCTCTTAGGCATTAGGTCAAAAGAGATATATAAGAGGAATTAGTGAATTACTTCTATGTTTGGTTAATTAAAGTCATCAATAATTATAATATTAATCAGTATAATTGAATTAAATTATTGGTTTCTATTTTACTGTGACAAACAAAAGTATATAATTTTTTTTAAAGTTAAGTATTTAAGTTTTGCAGTTTTGTAACGTAAAAAAGTATTTAATTTTGAAGTTGACTTAATTTTCTGTTAAAATTATTTTATTCTATTAAAACAAAAAATAAAATTGTGAAAAAAAACGTAAGTGGCAATTTTTGGTAGGAAAAAAATATGTCTTAAACATATTTAGGACAGACAAAAAAAATTTAAAATAATTGATGATGGTCTAATGAAGAAAAGCAAAGGAAAATTATTTATGTAAATGAATTAACTCAAAAAGTTATCTGAAATGAAATAAAATATAAGATATAAGCACGAAGTAATTACAAAAAGCAATAAAAATAATTGTAAAATTAACTATAAAAATAATTATAAATATAAGCAAATTAGTTATAAAAAACTGAACAAACTAAATATAATAATAAATTTACACGAAATTTCTAACAATATTTCTATGAATCAATTCTCGAACTATCTAATATACCTAGTGCAAAGTTACATCCTTCAAGTAAACATAAATAACTGAAAGAGAGTGCATATTTTAAATTTTAATGATAAATAAAATCGACAGAAGAATAACTAAATTAATAGCTGCACCCTGGATTTGTGAAATTTGAAATTTTAAAATAACATATTAATAATAAAAATAACACGCGATTCGACATTCTTGTCTACTACCAATCTTTCGGGTACAAACATTGAAAAGTTAGGTATACTAAATTTGTAAAGCAATTATCTTTCTTTTCGCTTTAACCAATTAGAATTCGTAAAATAACGGTATAAAATAGAAGAAATAAACCAAAAGTTTAAATACTAGTATTTAAGTAGATTTAAAACTCAAAAAACACAGAATTTTGTGTAAATTTATATTTTACTATAGGAAGAAAAATTTAAATACTATAGGAAGAAAATACTATAGGAAGAAATATATACTATATACTATAGAAATATATACTATATACTATATACTTAATATACTATAGGAAGAAAAATTTAAAATTGACTAATATAAATAATTAACTCATCAACTTATTTACAGACCGTTGATATTGGAAAAACTGTCGAGTTCATATGCGAAGTTGAATCAAAAGAGAGAGCAACTATCACGTGGTACAAGTAAGTAACATTGTAATAAAATATTTAATAAAATTTTTATTGCTGACAAAATAATTTTCAGGTAACTTAAAGCTGCTAAATATTTAATGTTTATGCCTTAATATTTCTTTACCTAGTATTTTCTTTCACCAAATCATTTTATATTCTTCTTTCATAAGTTGAAGATTTAATTTTAATTGTGATTATTCTTTCTGAACATATGTTTTTAGAGAGTAAAAAAATTTTTTAATTCTTAGAAGTTATAAATGCACAGGAGCTTTAACATTTATTTATAAATTTATAATCTAATTGTAAATGTTTGACGTAACTTTTACTCTACAGAAATATGTGAGAAATTTTTTTTTCAGTTTTCCCAAAACTTACTCAACGAATCTTGAGAAACGATTCTTATGATATAATAATTTAATTTGATATTCCTCCTGATCTTAATCACACTTAAATACTAGAAGGCTATAAAACTTAATGCCAGTATAGTTTAGAGTCCAAAAAATTACTTTATACTGACGCTTAACCATAAATTGAAATCTCATAAAAAATTACTCTATAAGAGCTGACGAACCAAATTTTGAACTGCATTGACTTATGAGTATTAATAAATAAAACAAGATGTTCAAACTAAAGTACACATACCACTAATTGTAAGTTATATTGTTTTTTGTATATAGTTTTTACACAAATGACTAAGTTATTCTATGAAGGTAAACCTTTTAGCATCTAAAAGTTGACAAAGTTATAACGATTTTTTGTATTTTTCCGAAATTAAATCTTTAATCATGTTGTTTGTTAAAAATAAATACAGAACGGGTTTAAACCTAAAATTAACGAAAATAAAGCCCAACTTTCCGATATAGAAGAATAATGACTCATTAGTCGCACTAGCTGTCATTAGTAATAAGTTTCGATATTTCTTAACAAGTACTTCCCATTATTTATTACAATATACTATATTATATTTATTTATAATGTGAGCGTTTTATTTATAAATATAACTGAATGATATAAAATTTATAATATTTATTGTTGGATTAAAAGCATCCCGTTTAGCTAGAGATTAACCAGCAAATGTTTTTGTGATTATACCTGTAATTTTTCACTCTTGTTATCAGGCATAAAATGTAAAAAAGATTCAGAACTCTGAATTGGAGACTATAAATCACTATTCGGAAGAAAAAATAATTTTTATTTAAATATTTCTGGCATTCTTCATATTTTTTATAATTAAAACTTTCAAAAACGTATTGATTTCTTATAACTGTGTTGCAGAAATCGAATAAAAATAGATGAGCCAAGGCATTACAGACAGACATACGAGGGAAAAATCGCTTCCTTATTTATCCAAAGAGCAACTCTCGATTTCAATGGAGTATACACTTGTGAAGTAACCAACCAGTTTGGCAAAGACGAATCCTCAGCTACTCTCTTCGTTAAAGGTACGTGAAGAAAAATTGCCTTTTCCCAATCCGCTCTATAGACACTTCTAAATAATTAATTATTGCTATTCTCATAATTTTGTCTAATCAAACATATATCGTTTTTTTAATAAATATCTACAGTAATTGGGAAAAGAACTGATTTATTCTGTGTTGTTCGCTGATTTCAGAACCTGGAATGAAAATGCCAGAGATCAAAGATGTTGAAATGCGAAAAGCTACGCCATTAGAGCCTATGGTAAGTTATTTATACTAATTCTTTTGAAATAAATTTCCGGTTGGATATAAAAATAATTTAAGCAATATAATATAAATTATTGATTTAATTATTATTCATAAGCTAATGAAACATCTTAAGCCTTCATGTTAATTGTTTGAATTCCATATAATAAAAATATGCTTTATTATACATATATGAAGGTAAGGATTCCTTTTAGGGCTGAAGATGTTTAAAGATACTTATAAATCCTTAAAAAAATGCTATTACATGGTTTATAGAATAACCATTACCTTACAAGAATGGGAGAAATACCGAGTTAGACTAGAATAATAGAGTTCAAAAAATTTATACTCAAATTACGATAGACTCACAAAAATAATGATGTAATCAAAGATATTAATAATGATTTAATTATTAATATCTTTGGATATTGATAATTAAATATTCCAGATAAAATAAATATATATTTAGAAGAACCTATTACATTATAAATGGTTTTTAGTAATTTTACTATATTACTAAATATACATTATTTTACATTCAATTTAAATCTAACCACTGATAATACCACATTTGATTTAAAACATTATAAATTCAAGATTTCAAAAAGGGGCAAGATTCTCAAGGTATAAAGTTTAAGATTAAATAAAAAATTTTAAATTAGACTTTTTATGCTTTAATGCCTAATTCCTGTGGCACATAAAGAAGACTGGCGCACTTCCATTTCCTTATAAATAATTTCTGTTTGGATTTTAATTGAGTTTCTTTCGATTTAATCAGGGCCATTTGACGATTCCATCTCTTTAAGGGGTAAAATTCGAAATGATGAACGCTTTTCCTGTATTAACCTTTGACCTTGTATTTACCCTCATTGAGTTTACTTCATTGTTAAATATATACATCTCCTCTTTTCATCTTTCCTCTCATCCCTAACCCATTATTAATTAAACCCATCTTAACGCATGCATAAAAGCTCGGAGGGTTTTACAATCCGTTGTCAAACTGTAACTCTAACCATTTGGAGCAAAATTATTCTGTTTTTATTTTTAAAAATGCTACTTTTTCTATTTAGCCTGTATTTGAAATGGAAGAGCCACAGAAAAAAACAGCAGAAGTGAAGAAAGTCGTCAAGAAGAAGAAGAAGGTCCCCGGAAAAGCTGCAGAAGAAGAGGAAGCATCACCTGAGAAGGACAAGCCTAGTGTCCCCGAAATCCAGGCCGAGGATGAGCCGGTTAAGAAAGGTGGACGGGCTCCGGTTACTGTGGTCAAAGAACCCACACCAGAACCAGCGGCTCGCAAAAATTCTTTGGAGCCTCCTGGATCTGGGAGTCGAAGAGGTTCGGCAACCAGCTTAATGCCTTTAGCACCACCTTCGAGAAGAGGTTCTATCACCTTAATCGCTGATGAAGTAAGTTAATTATTATTTAGAATTACATTCAGGCTATTCTCAGATTAACGTTTCTTTCAATTTTGGAATAGTTACACTTAAAAAATTAGATCATAAATACTTTATTGTCAAGTCCACTGCAATGAAATATGGTACACTTAGTGGCACAAGATTTCTCTACATAATCTCTTTGTCTCTGGAGACATTTGTCGGAACGTAGCTCTAATCGTTCTATTGCTTGACTATAGAAAATCGCTCCTTGTCCTGGAGCCAGATTAGAACTGCTGTCTAAACCTGGGCGTCGTCGAAAATGGAATAAGCGTCACCAAGTCCTGTGCAATGTGTACGATGCTCACGCTGTGATTGGTGAGAATAATGTCTTCTACCCACTATACCATGTCTGATGTGCTCACCATTGTTGCCCTTCCTTATCTTTCCACATCGGTTAAGTCTTTGAACTGCTGGCACTATTTCACAGTGGCTGGATGTGACATTGCATGTGGCTCATACACTGCCAGTATTTTAGGGTGAATCTCCGTACTCGTTAAACGTTCTGCCCACTAAAAGCGTACTACTCCACGTACATTTAACATTGAAGTAAGTTTCCAGCTGACGCTCCATTTTTTTTCTTCGGATAGTGAAAACCGTAGGGTTTTCACTATTCGAATGAAATTGCCACCGTCGTAAGTCGCGGAACTCAGTTATCATCTGTACAGTATGATCTCTTGTTTTGTCATGATACCATCTGTGAAAAAACAAGTGTACCTTATTTTTTGCAGCCTTTTGTATTAAAACGAGAATGTCGCTTCTTGAACGTTCTTTGTTAATAAAATGAAGAAGTTCTACAGCTTTATTCAAAGGAAAAGTTCTATTTAAATGTTATTTTTCTAATTCTTCATTTTAGGGTAAAATATATACTATTTTTTGAAACAGCTTTATTATATTTTAAATCCCTTTATATGTTGTCTTTAGAATGCTAATTTACTTAATTTTGTTATCACTATATTCGATTTCTTTTAAACGCTGATTCATCTAATAAATTTAGTTTCCTATAGAAATTAGTTATGCAAGTACACATTTAAAAAATAAACAATCTTATTCATTCATTTAATATAATTATAATTATTAAATACCGTATTTTGAGAGAGATTAAACAAAAGATTTTATTTTTAAAAATATTTATTATGGAATACCGAAGTCACATTCAATATAAAAGATATTCACAGGACCTTAGGTACCAGTTATAAATTGTTTTCTCCTTTTAATATTCGGATTTTAAAACCCTTCTTATTTGAATCAAAATTTATATAGTTTTTAAATACTGTTACTTTCCTAATTTCCATCTTATTATTTTCTGAAAAAAGAAATATCGAGGTAGAAAGAAGGCGCTTGAGCAAATCCAATGAAGCCCAGAATAATTCAAACTTATACCAAGCCAAAATATCCGAATAATTTTTGGATTTAAAAATATCACTGAAAAAGAGCTTTGGAATTCCGTTTCAATTATACCTCATTTTTATGTCTCATTTATTCCATCATCTTCTATGATTAACCCATTGATTATTCTTTCTAACAGAAAGGATTACTTACTGATGACAAAGGAAATGTCAAGAAGTTGCGTCCAGGAGAAGTTTTAGAAGTGAGACAACCTCGGCGAAAGGCCAGCACAGACATGAGACGAGCTAGGTAAATGTCACTTATTTGTTGAGTTTTTTTAAAATAATTTAATTGATTTTAAATCATAAATTAAATTTCTTCTTGACGCCAATTTCTATAGTGTCTCAGAAATAGAAGAAAGGATCGATAAACCGTCCACTCCTTTAAAATCAATACCAGAAGATGAGGAATGTCCTCCTACCATCGTCGACTATCAAGAAAACGTAACAGCTGTTGAAGGTTAGTAGAAATTTCATTCATGAAAGTAATATCTCTCTTACTAATATATAAAAACATATATATATATATATATATATATATATATATATATATATATATATATATATATATATATATATAAAAACATGTAATGATACTTTGAAATGTAATTTTAACTTAATTAATTTCCTAATTTTTAACTCAATTCAGCCCATATCAACTTCATTCTAAAATATTCTCTTATTTCCTGATCCCACTCCGCTTTTTCTGTTTAATTAATTCAACAGAAGCTTTGTAGAAATATTTAAATTTGTGTTTTTGAAAGGGAGGATAAAAAATTGTACAACAAGCACATTATTTTAAAAGATCCCTGTTTCTCTTATCAAAATTGACACGTGTAAAATATTCCTATGACAATTCTATAGCACTGCGAAAATTATTCTCTCTCTCTTTTACGCTCTTCTGTTTCTGTGCCACGTTATGAATGAACAAGCCTTGTCCTTGTTGCTTATCTATAAATCATTCTTCCAGTATTCAAATAAAATGGAGTAAACAATTATAAGTGTTCTTCTCTGTCTTCGCCACGACTCTGCTTCAAAAATAATGCTAAGATGTATATATATTAATGCACTTGGCAAATTGAACTTATTATGTATCGCCGAATGACAACTATCAAATGTAAACGAATGATGCAAATTTCAGATTGCATGATTGAACAGTTTTTTTAGCTGCTTGGAATTGAATACTTCGCTAAATTATTAAAGCTACAAATTGTTTTTAGAAATTTTCTGAAGAATACTTCCATGTTACCTAGAAGTATATTCAGTTAGAGGAATTAAGATGTAAAAGAATGAAGTTAAATACAGCTCAAAAATACGTTTAAACATCTTTATATGTAGCTTGCAATGGAAACATTTGCCTGTAGAAATTGCTATTCTTATCTTCTAAAACAATTGTATAACGAAAATAGCCTCCGTATTATCATAAAGCTTAAAATGCTACTTTTTAAATTATATCAATTCCCTTGCAGTATATTTTCTTCTTAAATTTAATAATGGTTATAAATTTAATTTGTTACTCGATCTAATCAATTTCTTTAACTATCCTATTCATTTAGCAAAAAACATTCGCCCTCATACTTTGAACTTCATTGGAGATTTTCAGCTTTTATTTCGAGCTATATGCACTTATTAATTTAATGTAAATGGATTTAATTGAATTTATATTCTTCATTCGTATCACACAACTAGTCGAATTTTGTAAAGCAATCCATATTAATCATTTATCAGCCTAAAATATTGCACAATTTGGGCCAACAGGTTAGTCGCCAAAAGCAAATTATGTCAGTTTAAATTAGTAGTATTGCATATGAGATAGACTAAGCTAATTAGATAATGCATATAAGATATACTTAGCGAATAATGACGTGAATAAAATGTACTAAGCGAATAATGGTGTGAATAAAATGTACTAAGCGAATAATGGTGTGAATAAGATATACTAAGCGCATGATGATGTGAATAAGATATACTATTTCAATGGATTAAACATACTTAATTTAACTTTTATATTTAATTCAAGAAATTACATTTGTAAAATTATTTAATCATGAAAATGCTTCCCTCATATTTTATTTGCTTAAAATTCACTATTCCTCTCAACAGGTGCTACGGCGTACCTCAGCGTGCAAGTGGAGGGCAATCCTGCTCCCGAATTCCGCTTCTACAAGGAAGGTTCCGAAATCTTCGAAGGCGGCCGTTACAAGGTGGTGACGGATGGCGAGACCAACTCGCTTTATTTCTGTATCAGAAAGGCCAAGACCGTCGACGAAGGCCGCTACAAGATTGTTGCCTTCAACAAGCTGGGAGAAGACAGCATTGAGATAAGCTTATTCGTTTCAGGTTTGCAACGCTCTTCCCTTTTTATAATTTTGTTTATAACTTCGGATATATAGAATGGATAAATGTAGAAAGTTCTGAAGCATATGTTTTAGTTTGTTGTTAAAAATTATCTAAAATCGAATTAACATCTGAAAAAATCTTATTAGTTTTTTATCATAAACATGCAATTTATGATAAAAAAAATACATTATGTAATACATTATATGAGACATCTATTTCATTTAAATAGTTTTCGATGGGATTAATAATCAGTATGCATTGAATTTCATAGCTGATGTTGTTCACTATTGACGCATATAATTGTGATTTTTTTTTCACTTTCGTGGTTTTTATCGTCTTTTATTGTCCTACATGATGAATTCTTCTTTGTAATTTTAATTACAATATGAAAAATTCATCAGAAATTAATTGACTTCAGTGTAGTGTAAGGTAACATTTGGCCTTTAAAGCTCTAGAAAATAGTAAATAAAGATGATCTGACCTTATTATTGTTGCTTTTTTTGCTTCTAAAATTAAATTCATTAGCTTTCAATATTCTGAATGGTTTAATGGTTTTATAAGACCATGCTATTATGTTTTTTTAATTATTTATTTGCGTATTAAAGTGAAAACCTTTTTTTAATTGCATTTTTTTAAAAAATAATCTTATCATTTGAAATATGTTACTTGAAATTTGAACTAATGAAACTTGTTGTGATGATAAAATTTAAAATATAAAATAAATAAATAAAATAGGAATTTTCTTCAACATAGAAATAACTTATTTCCTCTAACGTCTACAATGAAAAATGTTTATATATAAAAATATCAGGTATAAAAAAAGTACAGATCATTATATTTTATTTCGTAATAATCTAATTTTGAAAACGAACTATTTAACAGAATCCAGCATCTGAATTGAATATTACTTACTCTAAAACCATATATATACATATTCTCTCTATATGTATAAATGTAATACCTTTTCATATTCGTATTTTAAAATATAATTGTATATGTTCATATAATTAGGATCTATTTCATCCATCTATAGGCAAATGAATAAAATAAAAGAGAATAAGTTCACTCGAATGTATGTTCCAAATTACTTCTGATTTGTGTTAATATTTGAAATTCTTTACATTTTTCCACTATAGTTTTCTTTCCTAAATTATTTCTCAATTATTCTTGATGTTCACTCTGTAAAACTAAAAGCATATTTTAAATAACTTTAAAAGCATATATTAAAATCATGTAATTTGGAACCAAGCAGTATAAGATCAAAACTTTTTCGTTGAATACAATATTAGCTCATCAGATCTGAACAATAAGTGAAATAAAGCCAATTTTTGTTAATCGCTGTTAAGTAAAGTATAATATTTGTAAAACTATTGGAAATTTCTAAAACGTTTTTCTTTCTTTCTTTCAACAGATGAAAGTGGAATGGATTTCAGAGCAATGCTTAAGAGGAGGTAAACTATTCTGCGTCATTTTATTTATATTGTAAATGTCTTGTGAATGCTTTTTCATTCTATTGTAAGATCTTTTCTTTTTTGTATATTCAAAAACAATTTTGTCCATCTTGCAGACAGTACGCCAAATGGGGCCGAGGTGATGGTGATCCCGATTGGGGTAATCTGAAACCTGCTGAACAAGAGAGAAGACCTTCTGTTGGGGATCTAAAGGTTTGTAATACCCATTGCGATGTCGTATGAAAAATACTGGTGAAGAGCAATAAATCACAGTTTAATTTCAATTATGAATAGATGACAGATTTTTTTTTCATTTTTTCAATATTAACAAAATCCACAATAATCAATAATATGTCATCATTACATTATAATTTAACTCTTAAAGGGATTTAATTCTATCAGTTTTAAGTACTTGTATGAATATCCAATAGTGTGTTTGTATAAAATCTTTCGTTGACCTGTTAAGTATTTTGATGCTTGTAACTGATTCTTTTTCGGTCTTTGTTCTTGAGGATCAATATCTAAATCATTTAAATAAAAAGACAAAAAGCCATCGGTGTAATGAAATATAATTGATTTTATTGCTTTGACAGACCTTTTTTCTGCCTTTTGACATTTTATGCCACAGCACATTGTGAGACTCCTCTTACAAAAGAACTAGTGAATTTAAATTCACATTTAAATATATTTTTTTCATTTTCATAGACTGGTAATTTATTTTAGTTAATTTTTTATTAACTTTCTAAAAATATATAGAGATTATTATTCCTTTTTTTAGTATGCATTTCATCAAAAAAATTAGCTAGTGGCAAAATTACTGAAAAAATGATTCCAATTATTAGTTACCTTTAATTGTTAGTCCGAATTACCATAATTATTAATCCTTTTCTTACAAATATAAATATTTAATTATAATTAAATCTTATTAAGATATAATTTAAAATATTATTTCCTAAGATTTATGAAGTGAAATGTAGCATAAATAATTGAGGAATAATTAATGTTCCCAATTTATTATAAAAAGGTAATTACTTACACTTTAACGATTTTAATAGTTTGATGCGTATTTGTTAGATTATCCTAATATTTTATAATTCAAAAAGTGCATAAACTTTACAAAGATATACATTCGGTTAAAAGACCAGTGACATTTTTTAGATTGCCTGCGCCCCCTCTGAAATTAACGGTCAAAGGCACAGGCCGCAGCTATCAGTAAGTGCAAGATCGTGCTGAACACGAAGGTTCCGAGTCAAAAATGCAAAATATTTTTATTATTATTCTAACGTCAAAAAGTTTTAAGTGTTCATCATAAGTTTTTTTTCTTTTAATTGTTGCTGCATAAAGACATTTAAACATTTACCAATTAGATTGCACAAAGCCGATGTAGATTTTCCTAGGCAGCTATCTAACTTGTTGAGCAATGAAGTAAATTGTTCAACAAATTCGTGTAATAATAACAAAAAAAACACAAAGTATTTACTTTTGGGGTAAATATCTTGCCTCTAGTTTATAAATATAAATCATACAAAGTTTTTTGTTTTATAATTAAAAATTAATTATACTTTGCATCGATTCTAAAAAATACAGGCTATTGTAGCGTAACTAAAAAAAGTGAGTTTTGCTCTCTGAAAAATAATTTTAGTAAGCTTAACATTTTGCATTTATTTTGCAGAAAGCTGATTTCTTCGTAAAGAAGCTCGAGGATCAGCACATAAAGGAAGGACGGGACAAGAAAGTCCGCTTTGAGGCTGTCTTTTCTCGAAGCAATGTCAAAGCCAAGTGGTTCAAAAACAAACAGGAAATATACATGGGCAAGCGATACCACATCTCTGCTCAGGGCGACCTGCATGTCCTTGAGATCAATAACCCGACCATGGATGATGAGGCCAGGTACACTATCCAGTGTAATGAAATTACCAGCGTTGGATACCTGGAAGTGGATGGTATGTGAATATGCGTTTATTCCCAAATTTTATAAATCAATACATTTATTATCAGTGTCTTTGCTATTATTCTCTGCTCTATCACGTAGCTGCTTTAATTCAAATATTATCTCTCATTTTTTTATTTTAATTTCATTCGAGATTTACTCTCATTATTGATTTTCTGTGCAAAATGACAGCATACATACATGAAATTAAGTGTTAACGGTACTTACGTATTATACCGTCTTCGCCAATGATCGCCAACGGTTTCGTAATTCATTGGAGACGGATTTAAATTTGGTGATAAAGATGAACGGATTGCACAATTGCCGGATTGCCATAATTGACGGTTTAGCAACTCATTGGCAACGGCATCAAATTTGGTGATAAAATTGGACGGTAAAATACATAAGTACCGTATATACCTATTAGCTCAAATATCTTAACTACGATGTTACAATATTTTCACAATATAGTCTTACAGTCTGAATGTTGGATAATGTCATTGAGATGCCGTTCAATATGCTGTGATAATAGGATAATACGGCGACTCATAATAGTATCTATTAAGGCACATCAATTGAATAAGGATTTAGAACCTGAACTTACTATTACACGGAAATGCACTTAGCATAAGCCTTTTTGAAAACCGAATAATCATTAGTAACCCTAGTAGCTCACAGATATTGTACAGTATTGATCAATATTCGCAATATTGTTTAATATCATATAATATCGCACAATATTGTACAATATTATGCTACCTTAAAATTGCATTTGCTATAAGCATTTTTTATGATGTTAAGGGGACTCGGTACCAAAAAAATTTTTTTCCACAATTTTTAATAAAATTATTAATTTTTGTGATAGATAGATGTCAATTGTGTATAAAAAGAAATTTCTAAAATATTTTTCAAATTCAAAAGTTACAATTTTAAATATTTTAATTTTTTTTAAAAAATTGAGCATTTTTTAAAAATGCTTCTTCTTCTGCAATTTTCAAAATATTTTCCTCAAATTTTTTTGAGGGGGACCTCACAATGCAGGTAACAAAAATAGGGATCCGTTTTTTGATATCTATATTAGTTTGGGAGAAAAAAAATGTTTAACAAAATTTTGTGAATTTTTTTGGAAAATATCAGATTTTTTCACTTTGAACATTTTTAGAAAAAAATCTAATCAAAATTTTAACAAATCGATCCCTAATTCTATTAAGCATACATTTAAGAGTAAGCAGAAAAAAATTCATGCAATTACAATAAAATGTGATTGACTTTTAGCATTTTGTAGCAGATAAAATTTTGAAAAAAGACAAACTGAGAAAAACAGCTTTAAAGTTTTCAACACAATAAAATAATAATAAAAAAAGCTCACATGAAGTTAGATTTTTTTCAGAACAATTAAATGACATTTGTAAGTGTTAGGATACCAATTTTATTAATATACATTATTATCATATTTATTAATGAACATTACCATATATAGGAATTATAAAAAAAATTAAGGAAAAAATTATAAAATTATCACTTTTTTTAAATTCAATAAATTTTTTAGTAAAAATATTTATAAAATGATCTGCAATTCTGTTTATCATATAAGCAATACTATGCAGTAACAATTCACGTCCATTTAATTAAAATTTAAATGAATTCAGCCATTTTGAAGTAGGTAAATTTTCTAGACAATGCTTGCCATAAAAAAAACATATGTACAAAAATTTTCACTATGAAATAGTTTATATAAATACATAATATTTTTATTAATATATTATCATTCAAACATAATTCTATAAAACTTTTGTGTTAATCTGAGACATATAGATGAAATAATGAAAGCATAATTAACATAAGCAGTAACGACATATTTTAAAATGACCCCAAAAAAATGTACAAAAAATTTATAGAGCAAGCTAATATGGTGTATTATTATTCATAGCAAGGGAATGGGATTTCCTTTTAATGCTAGACATTTTCGAAACCAATTAAAAAGCAGATAAGCAATAAATAAATTAAGTAGTCTTGAAAAAGACAGTTTTCCTTTCAAAGTGGTTATAATACAACCAAAGGTAAATTCAATCAAAAACCTCAACGAAAGCGGTAAAACTATAAATAAACAAGGATTTACTGTTACTGTTTCAAACTTTGCCTCTTTTTATTTCATGGAAAAAAAGAGACGCTTGGCTTGGCTACTCGCACATGAAATATGTCGGATGTGAACACAGGAATTGGGCATGCAAGCTGATATCGCGTTAGACAAAATAGTTCCATATCTCATTAAATACTTGTCGAATTGTTTTAAAATTTTCAGAATAACAAGTCAAAGGTTCAAGGATCATTATTCACTAAAAATCAGAAAATCGGCATTTTTATCGATTTTCCGAAATTTTGAGGTACCGAGTCCCCTTAAATGAAAATAAATTAATTATGTTAAAAGAGTAAAGTAAAAATATTATGCTATTCAGTTTTATCGGCTTTATTATTAATTTTTTATCAATACTTCAAAATAAATACAATTCAGAGATGTGGAATTTCGGGGGATTTAACATCAATAAAAATATGTATTTATTCAAAAAATTTAAAAATTAAAATTTTAAAAAAATAGTATTTGAATTTACAACAGCGGCTGAAAATAAGTAATTCACATTGAAAATTATTTAAACTTTATATTAGTTTTTAGAATATCAGATAGCTGGCGTCCCTGCAAAGGGGTATTGCATTTTCCCCGTGATCTTGGTGTCGAGTCAAGGTTCGGGAATGACTGTTCTTCTTCTGTGTTTTATTTGTGAAGTGTTTGAATGTGCCCACCTGTAAAAATAGGTTGTGCAAGCGAATGTGATGTATGAAGTAACTAAGTCGTAGTTGGGGCCCTAGTTGGCGCTACTGAAAAGACGAGAAACTCACTCGGCTTAAATCTCTTTCAGATCTCTAAGCGGGCTTTTAAAGTGTCATAAGTAACAATAACAACAAATGTCACTCATGAATGTTTCCTTTAACTTTGAAAGTTACTTTTATCTTTGAAAGTATTCTGCAACTGTGCAATATCACATTAATGTTTGGTCCTTTTGCTTCATACTTGAATAAGAAATATTTTCGTAGATTTAAAATGCTAAATATTTTTTTCTCCTTTAATTGCAGCTCCTGATCCAGTATACAAAATAATTAAGAAACTGCCACCAAGAGTTGAACAGTACACAACAAAAGAAGCAGTTCTAGAATGCACTTGCAATTCTTCTAAAGCACCTGTAAAATGGTACAAAGGAAATCAGCAGATCCTGGTAAATTATTTTACATTTTTTAGCACTTATATTTTGTCTTTCATAATTGATCTTTAAATTATTATTCTTGTAAATGATATGTACATATTTTGCTTATACACTTTTTAGACTCTCAGTAACTTATACTCTCATTAGTAGGTTGATTTATTTATTTGAAATTACAAAGTATTTTATACATCCCAAATTTTCTTACATTTCTTGGAAATATATAGGTGTAAATGGGAACAACCGTATTTTTAAAATTGGTACAGATATATGCAAATGATATTAATGTGATACTAAATTAGGAAAAAGAACATTAAATTTAATGTAAAAGGATCAGAAAGAAAGAAATGACGAATCCAGCCTGAAGACTTTTTCAAGGGTCAGTCTCAGGCAGGGATTCAAACTAGAGATTTTTTCTGAGCCAAATCATAAAAAAAAAATTTAATGTCGGATCAAAAAGAAAGAGATGATTATGTGATAACAAGAATCACATAAAAAATCCCTAGTTTGAATCCCTGCCTGAGGGTGACCCTTGAGAAAGTCTTCAGGCTGGATTCGTCATTTCTTTCTTTTTGATTTTTTTACATGAAACTTAATATTTTTTTCTAATTTGGTTAAATTTTTCGGTATTCTAGCGGTAGCAGCATTTGGGCTGTCTAAATAAAATACATCTTTTATTAGTTTGGTTCAGAAATTTTTTTAATTGATTTTCATAATGCATGCATTTTTGTGTAATTTCGTATTAATAATATATGTACTTATAAACAATCTATAGTTTAAATGTCCCTATTGACATACAAAAAAATAAGTTGACAAGACTGACATTGAAATGAACTTGAAATGTATAATGATATTTAAATCAAAGTAAGTCCTTAAACATAAAAAAAAATCTTTAATCATTACATGTCAATTTTTAATCGATTTTTTATTAATAAGTTTTAATAAACTCAATTATATAATATATAATTATAGTAGCTGTCTTTTGACTTTGTGGAAATGTATCTTGCTTTTAAAAAAATGGCAAAATAGGTTATAAAATATTACTTATATTTCACAGGCTAGTGACAGATATGTACTTGATTCTGATACATTTGGGCATAAAACACTGAAGATTCAGAACTCTCGCATTGACGATAGTGGAGATTACACATGCAAAATTAACGAGGAGGAGAAAACTTCTACAAAACTAGTTATAACAGGTACAGTTTTAGGTTCACTTTTATAACTTATTAACTGGTGATGAAATATTTACATTTGAAAAAAATGGGAATTGTTATTTATATTGATAAATTCTGCTGATATATTTTAATAATATTTATCTCTTTTTATTGTTATAAAATAAACATACTTGGATAATGTAATCAAAATTACCGTGAATTTTCTTGAAACGAAACTTACAATTCGAAACAATATTTTCCAAGAATACATGTAAAACAGAACATTGCGTTCCATTAAAATATACCCAAGCAAATTTATAATAATGCATTTACAATGCATACTATTTAATAAAAGAAATTTGATGTGTAGCCATTTGTTATTTGTTTATTTTTTAATTTGATGAAAATGAAACACATATTGTTAAACGAATTTGTAATGCACATAGCTACTGTTTTATTAGAGTAATATTCTCAACATACTATGCTATCATTATAAATTATTTCAGAATTGCCCTTATTTTATTGAAAAGTTCTCTGTTGAGTCTATTATTTCTTCCTCTCCTAACTTAATCAGCACAACGTTTTTCTGTAATCGAATGTAGCTCCATAAGTTCATTGGTAGATATGACTAAATTCTTCCACTAGCTTATTAATATTTTCTTATTCATCTCTAGTTTCATAAACATGACCAAAAATACGATCTTGTCGATATGGTTCTACAGCACTTGCTTAAAACCCTCAGAGTCGTGTTCGACAACACAACAAAGACTTCTTCCACAGAGATATGAGTTCTCTTTTAACAAACGTTTAGCACAGATTGATGGAGTCAAAACCAACATGTGACGTCATGATGTTCATTCGTTTTGCGAAACATCGTTCATTAAGCGAGTCATTCTTTTGTGTTTTGTTTCATTCTTTATGCGAATCACTCGTTGTGAGAGGGTTCGTTAAACTTGATTTGAGTGCATTCAACTTAAGCTTACGATTCTGCAAAATCTTATATTCTATTCCCTGTTTCCAAGTACTTTCAGATATTTTCCAAAGTATTTCCCATCGAGTTCTTTTAAGTTCTATTCAATTCAGACACTTTTTAATGCTCTTATTGACCTTAAAAGAACCTGATTTCAGGTTGAATGTAAATGCCGCCTTGAGCTAGTCTAGATGCTAGGGCAGAATTCTGGTATGCGGGCCTCTCAAATTTCTAATTTTTCTCTTATCTTCTCCACCTAATGTTAGTAACATACTCACAAAAACACGAGGCCTAACCCTGGAAATTTTGCTCTCAGTAGGTAGGCGTAGCTCAATATTTAAATTTTGAAAAACAATTGATTTAATGAGAACAATAATAAAATGCGAAGTGAATTCTAAATTCTACAAATCATTCGTTATTGCTCAAGTAGATTTTTTTAAAGACATCTTTATTCATTTTATTAAAAAGTGTTTATGTATATTACATACACTTAGTTATCTGTATATAGAAGGGTTTATAAGTTCAAAGAAATAATTACATATCAGTTAAGCTTAATTAATCTAACTGTTGTATTTTTTGTTTTGAGAAACAAATAGGTTATGAAGTAGTATTTTAGTGGTACTTACGTATTATACCGTCCAACTTTATCACCAAATTTGAAGTTGTCGCCATTGAGTTGCTAAACCTCCAATTATGGCAATGGGGAAATCCGTTAATCTTTATCGCCAAATTTAAATCTGTCGCCAATAAGTTACTAAACCGGTGGAGAAGACGGTAAAATACGCAAGTACCTTTTAGTTTAGTTTAGTTTAGTTTAGTTTAGTTATTTTAGCATCCCATTGTAAAGCAACCGTGGGGATATTTTGGGATGGACCTGGTAGCTTTGAACCTCAGTCAGGTGACGAAGACAGCACCTGAGCTGGCACTCTCCCTCCACACCACACCAGTAGGAGGATGTTTCGCCATGACAGATTTGATGCATAACTGACCCTCTTGCATGACGTTTTCTCGTTGGAATCGAGTCTCGAACCTGAAACCCTATGGATCACTAGCCAAGACTTTACCACCAAGCTACCGGGCCCGAATGTAGTAGGAAGGAAATTAAATATGAAAAAAAGAAAGATTAGAAAGAGAGACATCAAATGGATGCATGAAAAAGATTATAATGAATGACTATAATGCGGAAGAAGGATGCATTCAAATTTAGTTTAGAGTAGTGCCCTTAAAATGTAAGATTGAATATTCCCCCAGAAAAAAAAACTATTATTTCTTTATTTCTTTTTCAGACCAAAAATTCCAGTTCATGCGACCATTAAAGAGCATGAGAGTCATGGAAAAAGAAAAAGTGGTTCTCGAATGCGAAGTGGACGAGTACGATGCGCCAGTGAAATGGTTCAAAGGTGACAAGGAACTGGTGAAGAGTAAAGAGAAAAAGTAAGGGTTTACAGTTTTTTTCTTCTTGAACGAAATCAAACTCCTCATCGCTTAACTTGATTTAACTTATGATTCGCTTATATAGAAATTAAAATCATGAATTATTCTTTTAATAATTTATACTTAGTAAAAAAAATTAATAGTGACAATTTTTTTTAAAAAATGATGTTTAAAACTGAGAGATTTGTTAAACCTGTAGAATTGCACAATAAGTGCATAACGAGAAGTAAAATTAATACTTCAATACCGAAGAAATAGGAACCTTTTATGTGGGTGGTGTAAGACCAAATTAAGGACAACCACCTCACACCTCTGAGAGAGGTTAGGCAATACAAGACTTGCAACGAATTTTATCAAATTTAAGTTCTATATAAACCGTTTTAAATAATGAAATTTAACAAATTGAAATAACGAAAAATTTTATTTGTAGAAATTTCAAAAGAATTTATTTTAGTATTTTTCCAAAAAAAAATATGTGTAATTTAAATTTAAAAGAAATATTAAACAAAATGCAATATTAACAATAGTGGCAATTCTCTTTTCTAACACAATCCAATAAAGCTGCAAAATTTAAATGACAGTTTAGTTTTACGTAGACAAATTCGAATGCAAGCCCTTTGAAAATTGAATAAAAATACACAATTAAATTGTTTTGTTCATTAAATTTTTTAAATGTATAGTAATTTATAAAAAAGTGGTGTTGGGAAATCTTTTGGCATTTGCCTATTTTTAACTATTTACTAATATATATTAAAGCTAGAAAATTTAGAAAAATATTTTTTTAAGTTTTAGAACACTAATTTATAAAAAATACAACATTAAAATTAAAAAAATAAATAAAATGAAAATTAGTAATTAATATAATTATATTATATTGTTATATATTATTAATATTTAAAGTTATTTTAATATTTTTTAATGTTTATTGCAGATTCGACATCACACAAGAAGGCAGGAAAAGGAGATTGATTTTCAAGAGTGCCAAACTGACTGACGAGGGAGAATACACTTGCAAGACTAATGATGACACAACAACTTGCGAATTGATAGTGGAGCGTAAGTTCAAGATTACTTTGTATTAAATAAATCCGTATCGATAATTAAAATAATATATTCTAAATTATTTTTGATGTAACTTGCTGTTTATTTAACTCTGTGGAAAATGGTAGAACTGAACTCGTAAGGTTAGCACTTGTACCCGCGTAGAACATGATCATAGGCAAAAGTGATCACTAATGTTCGATGCATGTTATCTGTCTTATGAGCTATAACCGCTACTTCATAGAATAGAAGAATTCAACCAGTTCATTTTTTATGAAATATCAACGATTCAGCATTCAGGGATTTCCAGAAAGAATGCCACGGTGTCAAATCTTACACGAATCTGTTCATTTTTTTTCTGAAGTCATAATTGGATAGAGGGGACAAGAATACTGAAACAAATGGTGATTGTGGTATGAACCTACAGGGGAATTATATTACCAACTGAAAAGGGGGAAGGGAATCGACAAATTAAATTATGAACATATGTATGACAAATAAACAATAACTATAGAGTCAGAAATATGTAGCGTCCATCTGGGTCCTGGGATCTTGATTTCCATCATCAGATCTGCCCTTTTCAAGGACTTTTTAAGTTATAACTTTAATTGACTTTCACTAGAGGAATTCTGGTCTCAACTATTGTATGCACAACTGTATTTATTCATGGACAACAAAGAAATTAATTAACTTCTCATTGGCACATTAAATATTGTTATGAATATGTTGAAGGAGAAAGAGTGTAAAAGAAAAATTGCTTTAATGCTTGTGATACCTTTAAAAACTCACATTCTGAAAAAAATCTCCACCTTTTTCAGGATTTTTTCAATAAAAATAGTTTGTAATTTTATCTTCAGCAACTGAAAAATTGTTTTGCAAAGTAGAAGGCTAGTTAAAACCAACAACAAAATTTTGAAATTTAAATATTTATGGTATGATTCGTGTTAATATTAACAAAAACTCTTTTGCTTCTGCATAATGTTACCTAATTTTCTTTAAATTGATCCTGGGAATTTGGAACATGAACACAATTTACGCTGTTCTTTTGAATTTATGAAGCCGGTTTTGACGATAAAAAACAATAATCAATCTTTAACATTTTCTATCTTTATTATAATGATAGTTTTTTTTCTCAAATAAATTCATGGTGATGATTCTTTTTTATTCACATCTTCACAAATACATTATCTTTGATTTTTGACTTTATTTTTGGTCTGAATATATTTTGAGATGAGGTTTCAATGCATTCTTCTGTATATTCTTTAGTTGGATTTTTATTAAAGACCAATTTATCAAAATATTGCCTAAAATAATAATAAAAATATTATTATGGTAAACTAAAAAAGTTGCGTTCACGCATGATTCAATAAAGAAATTCTATTTCTACAGGAATAATTTTCAGTTAAGAACACTTTAAATGTATTTTATCTATTTTTAATGACTGTGTTTTTATTTCTACAGCTGGTAATAAATTCGTGAAAAGATTGAAGGATACTTCAGCTGTAGAACGAGATCAGGTGGTGTTAGAAATTGAACTTCAAGACAAAAAGGCGCCAGCAGAATGGTTCAAAGACGGTCAACCCATAAAACCATCAAAAGAGTAAGTTTTTAAAATAATACACAGACTGATACAAAAATCAGGCAAAATATACACCGTAAAATATTTAAACAAATTCAAATTTCTCGTTAGTGTACTTCAATTTGTATGTATGAAATATTCAAGTACAGATATTCAAAATAAATTTCAATACGCAATCTTCTTTTCCCTTCATAGAAATTAGAAATTCATTTATTAAGTGCAAAAGATCATTACTATTTTTAAAATTTACTAACAAATTTATAAAAAAATTCTAAAAGATGCTCTAAAATATTGAATAAAAATTATTAAAAACACTCTATATTAATGTATACCAAATAGCAGAATGATGTTTATTTTCATTATTTTCTTTTTAGTAATAAGGTAAATTATAATTCTTTTTTATGAATATTATAGGTTTTTGAAATCGTTTGTAACTTAAATTTTTTATCATGTGATGTCACTTATAGAAAAATAGTTGATTAAAATAACTTATTAATTGCTAGTAAAATTATGGAAACATTAAATTTTATAATATTAGCTAGTGATAAACAGGTAATAAAATTCCACCTTTATAAACGAAGCAAATCTAAATTAAATTAAATTTGCTTCGTAAATTAAAATATTTCTAAAATTATGATATAAAATTATTTTTTAAACATTTTTCAAAACTCGTCGAATAGCATTTCGATTTTTTTTAATGATTCGATTGCGAAAATGGTATTTCAAACAACAATTTCATTTAATGATTTTATTACTAATTTTGACTATAGGTAATACATTATTTTTTTTACTACTGATTTCTCAGTTTCACGAAGAATAAACTGTTTTAATTAAATTTTAAATGCAGAATGTAAACAAAGAAATATTTCATTTGATATTATTCAGAGAAATTAAGCTACGCGATTTCATAAAAAAATGTTTAATACAGAATTACCAAAATCACAATAAACTTATAAATGAATTTTTATCTAGAGTAAATGAAAGTAAAAGTGTTTTGCTATTAAACTATAGTTACAAACTCATATATATATGCATATAAAATTATATACTTAAATTTATATATTATTTGAATTTCATATTGTAAATTGTAATAATCAAGCATTTAATTTTATTAAAACTGTGTGAATGAAAAATATATTTTAAAAATAAGAAGGTTTTTAGTAATTTTTGGTATACTGCTAAAATAATGTAATTAATGTTGTTTTAATTAATTATTATTAGTTTTGAATTTTATTTGATAACGACATACATAGCTATTTCCAGTAAGAGCTAATAGAAACATTTTAATTATGTCTTAATAAATTTTTTGAGATATTATTAATTTAATAATTTTCAAAATTTCGAAATATTTTGTTTTTATTTTAAACTTATAAACATTATCCATTGTTTGATGCAACATGTTCATCCAGTCATAAAATAATTACCTTATGTCATAAAATAATAACTCATTCACTTTGTAACTATCATTACAGTATAACTATTAAGTCTCTTGGTGATGGCAGACATCAGTTAATCATTAACAACTGCAAACTTGAGGATGCTGGTGAATATGAATGCAGGAGCAAAGAGTTGTCTTCTTCTTGTAGACTTGCAGTGGGTGAAGGTTAGTTAGAAATTTCAGTTTTTTTTTATTTTATTTCTTAAATTAGTTATTCAAATAAAGAAATTCGAGGTTATTAAAACGTTTGCTAATGCTTAATTTGTATCATGACAAATTAATACAGTCATCAATTTATTGGAATGCTATGTAATATGATTTCATTTCATCATTCATTATTGTTCCAAAAAATAAAAATTAACCGCTCGTTGAAAATAAATGAAGAGTTGAAATTTTTTTAAAAAAAATAACAAATTAATTTGGCAGATTTACTGTGCTGATTCTTTTTTTTTTCACTTTTTAAGTTCAATAGGCAATAGTATTGATTTTTATGCTTTGTTTCGGTTTTTTAAATTTTCAAAGTTTAAAATTTTTACTTTTTATCTTCACTGATTTAAAAAATCTTAAAATATCGCTCATGTAAAATTAACTTGTTAGCTCTTTTTTTAAAAAAATTATTCCCCATGTAATAAATAAAAAATGATAGTTTATTTGCAATTCTGAGATAACAATTTCTTGTAAATAAAAAAAATGTTATTTTACAGTAGATTATACCTTTTACTCCGCTCCCTGACAGTTTAAATAAAGAATATGTAATACGTTAAATTTCTAACAATTTAAATATCTATATCTTTAAGGTTTCCTTATAAAATTTCAGTATTATGATGCATAATTTTTGACCACTTAAAAAAAAAACCTTTTTTAATTCCGCAGGTGAGAAGCCACCAAAAATAAGCAGAGACAAAACAGAATTTTCTGGAAACGTCAGCAAACCACTGACTGCCGAAATACCATTCACAAGTAAGAGAACAGTTTAATTACTGGCAATAAATCATTTTTAAACCTCAATTTATTTCTTCCAGTATCATCTCATCACTTACTAATCACAAAACTTATGAAATATTTCGTTATCTTTCAGTCCCTGGCACTAAAGTATCGGATATTACATCGAAATTGCTGAGGAATGGCAAGCCAATTATGGCAAAAGATATTGAAGTAGTTGTGAAGAACGACAAAGTAGTCATCACGTTCCGCAAGCCTCCCAGAGAGGCAAGCGGCGATTATGAATTATGCCTGGGAAATGCGACAGGTGAAGACAAAATGAAGCTCAACTTCAATTTCATTGGTGAGATTTCTGTCTTTTTTTTTTTGTCTTCTTATAATCTCAACTTAAATATAAAGTTGAAATGATCGAATTCGTTTCGGAATTGTATAAAGCTTTTAATATATTTTTATACTGAATTTAAAACAATCTTCTTTCAGTTGATCTTCTCAGAGTGTCATTTATGGTAGTGCTTTAAAAATTCCTCTCTTGTACGTTATTTTAATGCTAGTCTTAACTATATCGGTCATCACCGATTTTGTAGATACTAGTATTTAAATCCAGCAACTGGTATAATAGACACGTTGACCATCAATTTATTTTAATGTTATACTATGATTTTATAATTTCACATTCATATTATTAAGGTAATTTGGTAAGTTATATTTTTTAAACGTAAATCTATTCCTACTTAGGTCAGCAAAGAAAAATTTATTTTAGTTACTTTTCATTAAATAATTACAATTAATATAAACAATTTATCAGAAATTATTGTTTTTCGCAAGAATTGAACTCCCATTCTTCACTCTAAAGTAAAATATACTGAAATCCTTGCGTTTTACCGATTGAAATGCTGCCTGTTGATTTCAATTTTCATTCCAAATTGCTAAAACTCTATTTAAAATGTTTAAAATTAATTAAATTTAATGAATTTATTAATATTTGAGAAAACTGTATTAACATCAAGTGTCATCCAGTACAAGTTTTAAAAAATGTATCTGAACCAGAGTAGCTGAATAAAAAGTATTTTACCGCTTTGCATGCAATGACGTGTCTGACACGCGCATCGAATTACTGAATTTTTATTTTCAAGTCTGCAATTAAGCCACGGAATCAAGTATTTAAATACGAAAAAATCAATATGAAACGATTTGGTATCCCAAATGCTCTCTATATTATTTTTTTAAATCAAATTAACAATAAATTACCAAAATAGGATGATTTATCTAATTAGAAAGTTAAATAAATTCGTATGTCAAGTGGTTCATTAATGTTTGAAAATTTGAACAAGATATAAATATATATAGGAAGAGTGTGAACTAATAGTAGGAAGTGAAAACAACTAAGCCTTTTCATATAACATATTTTATACATTTACCGTGCAACAGGGATTACTCAAGCCAAATAATAAATATAATTTAATTTGTCATATACACTGTGCAACTTTCCTACAAAACGTTACTCTGACAGCTCAATTTTCACAAGAAATTAATTTGAAATATTTTGTTATATAATACGAATTTTTTGTTACATTATTTCACAAGGAATAATGATAAACCCATATTTTGTCAATAGCTGAAATATTTTCCAAAAAATTGTTGTGAATCTGAGGAAATTATAGAAAAATTTATAAAAGATTGTACTTTTTCATAACTGAGAGTGGCATAATTTTCCAAGCAATTGATTTATTATGAATTGAAATTCACCTGCAACATTATTCGTTTTAGTGGAATTTTTTTTATTTAGGAGAGCTTAAATTTTCTTTTCCCATAAGAAGAAATAAGAAGATTATAAGCATAAAAAATTAGAAGAAATTTTTATAATATGAAATGCAAAAATCGCATGTATGTTTCAATACATTGAAAATTCATTTTGAATTAGCATTTATGTAATTATTATTTAGGAAACGAAAAAAAAACATTTATGTGTTTATATTGTAAGTGATTAATGGATTTTGAAACCTTTATGTATTTTTTAAATTGAAAAACACCTGCCATATAATTATTCTCTACAGAATGATAAAAAGAATATCTTATTTCTTATAAAAGCAATATAGGATATAAAATGACATTCATTTCTCTATATTTTATTTATACATTTATAACTGAAAATTGCATCTTAAACTTTAAAAAAATGTTTCATGATGTTAATTAAATGACACACGAATTATCAAGATACATTCCTTTAAACTGTATAATTCCGAAGAATTGTAATTGAGCTTGAAAATCTCTATTTTGAAAACTAAACATTTCGTTTATATATTCATTATAAAACCATCTCCTTAATTCACGAAATTAGTTATTTTTTAATTACGTTTTGCACCATTTTCCTTTCAGATGTACCTCAGCCACCGCAAGGTCCTTTAGATGTGACGGACATCTTCCGAGACCGCTGCAAATTGTCCTGGAAGCCACCCTTGGATACCGGTGGATTGCCACTGACTCATTACATGGTAGAGATGCAGGACATGGGCGCCCGTGGGGGGTGGATGGAGATTGGCACCACAGAGGACACCAAATTCGATGTAACGGGTCTAGTGAACAAGAAAGAATACAAGTTCCGTGTCCGTGCAGTGAATGCCAGGGGAGCTTCGGATCCACTTGCCACGGCCAAACCTATTATTGCCAAAGATCCTTATGGTAAGGACCTTTTATGAATACCAGTAGGCATAGGTTTCATGTTTGATATAACAAAAAAATTAGTACAATTTTCAGCAAGCGAAAATTGAAATTATAGATTGCCCCAGATTTTAAATATTTTATAATAGTGCTTATGACACAAAATAACCGGTAACAGGAATATATAAATATCTGCAAATATACAATAAAGCAAAATAACAAGAACCAAAAATGAAATTTCCAATGGAAGAGATTACCACTTTCAAACAAAATATTACAGAAGCACAAATAGTTTATATTATTACCATAATTGTTTACATATCTTATTTGAGTTTACAATTGCTTGTTATATGGCTGTAAAACAAACAAAAAAAGCCCCTACTTCAGTCATGGATTATTAACTTGAAATATGTTACTTCTTTGTTATAGTGGCGAAAACAAAGTTATCGTTTCATATATCAATTTATCCACGGAAGGTTGTTAAATAAATATAAATCATAAATCTGTATTCCTTTACCCAACAAGAATAGATTACACACTGAAAGAGAAATTCGAAGTTAGTTTTTGTAAAATGATGCAGCAGTATACATTCTGTAGTACTCGACAGTGCTTAAAAGGCGAAAAAATAGCATATTTCTTCAACATTTACTTTACTTAATGCATTAAACGTTTTAATCCAAAATATGGATGTTTCAAAGCTGGAGGAGTTGTTTTCATAATATTTATAAAAAAAGAGAGATTTGTGTTTTTAATATTTTAAATGTATATTTAAAATTGATCATTTTGAATGACAATTCAAAAGAGAAAAAAGCGTAGATAAGTTTTGGGAGGGTGGGCTCAATTTTACCTTTTAGCAAATCCTCGAATATATTAGCATGTGAACTTATATCGCCTTTTTGACCGTACATAATATATATATATATATATATATATATATATATATATATATATATATATTGTTCTGCCAGTAGGTGCGTCGCGATCAGGTAGGTTATTATCTAATGAGCTTTACTTTGGTACATTTCGCTCAGTGGGATTAAGTGGCTAGTATAAATAAGTTTCTTTAATGTCATAAAATCAATTAACTATTCGTCCTTGCAAAATAATTAATCATATTGACTATTACTGAAATAATTTCTGTCCGTTCATATTTAAATTGTTATAGAATATTGTCAACCTTTACGACCTAATAGACATTTCATAGACATTACAATATCGAGTTTATTTATAGAATTCGTAGTAAACTTTTGTTCAATAAAATTATTTTCCCTCTCATTAATAAAAGAAAGAAAGTTGTTCATTATAAACAATAATCCATTTACTTCCAATATGAAAAAGAAGTTCAATATTTTTTCATTACTTTTTCTATTTTAATCAAAGCCTTTGATTTTAAATTTATAGCTTTATAGTGTCTTAATATCTTATAAGTGTTTTAAATGTTTTTATGAATAGATGCACATTTTATTATATATTGATGAAAAATATAGTTAATATCTTGATCCTCTTTTCATTTTTCTAATCGTATTTCTTTCAAAAACCTTCTAAGCTGATGCATTAAAATCAATAAGCTTATTTGTTCCTTTTTCAGATGAACCTTCGAAGCCCGGAAACGCTGAAGTGACAGACTGGGACTTAGATATGGTCGAGCTGCAATGGACTCCACCTGAGAAAGACGGTGGATCGCCTATCACCGGCTACGTAATCGAATATAAAGATAAATTCTCCAAAGAATGGTCAAAAGGAGCCGTAAGTTGTTTTGATTGCGATGTTCTATGGTACAAAAATTGTTTCGGTTATCGCTCTTAAATAAACAAGAGTTCCAGGCATTTTCTTCATAATGTTTATATGCGCAAAAAATATTTCTTTCTAAATCGTTGTTGTCATACAACATTTGAATTTATTTTTTACATCATTTTCAGTTTTTGAGATCGGCATAGTTATCATTCTACTTCTTGAAACCTTACATGGATAACCTCACTGGATCCATGTACCATTTTTAGATTATAATGACAGTCTGTAATAGTTACTGGGCAGAAAAACAACCGTGGTGTATGCAGCGTTGGCATTAATTGATACTCTTGCCAATTTTTTAAAATCCTGTTTAGATGCAGCATTTGCGCATGAATTCAAATATTTTCAAAGTTGATCGTGTTTTTATTACGTTCCACCTGATAATAACATGTAACAGTGAAAGATAAAAATATTTGCTCTCAAAAAATCACAGAATATAGCAGAAAATAGACTCATTTCGAATCCGCTGAAATCTGGAAGGAAGCAATCAGATTATAAATCGACTCTAGATAAGTTAGTAGCCTAATTGCTTTCACAGAGGGTAATGAAATTTTTGAAATGATGATTTTAATTATTGTAATTGGCTTTGCATAAGATTCCAGCAGTGCTAGGACATGTAGTCTTTCTATTATAAAGATAGTCTTTATGTAAACTCCGATGTTTATACAAATCTTGATACAAAAATTTAGATCTCTTATAATCGGACTTCTATTTTTAGTGTAACCAGAATATAATGCAATGTAAAAGTATATAATCAGATTGAAATCAGATTTATTTTCAACTGTTTCTAATGGTACAGGGTGCTTATAAATGATTATCCTTTGTTTGCTTGACTATTAAACAAAAAATAAAACTAAATGCAATCGTTTCGTTCATTGGATATTATAAATAGCAGTTGAAAGTTAAATTCAACCCAATTATAAGTTTCGTTGTAAGCTCCTTCAAAAATACGAACAATATCAAAGCTATACGATATCCCTCCCCCTTTCCCATACTTTTTCAGAATTTCTGATGAGACCTTTTTTAAAACCTGCCGATATGAATGTTTTAAGTTCGTCAGCATCTATTCGTAAAGCAAAAACAAACATTTGATATTTTATGTAACCCTAGAAAAAAATCAATTATTTCCATATAAGCTTGACTACATCCTTTCTAAGCTTCACACAAGGTATGCAGAAAAAAAATTACAAGATGAGTTATCGTACTACTGTTTCGATATCCTTCTTATTTCTAGAGGGACTCTCATTGAATCCTTATTCTATGTTAAATTTAAACATTTCAACTGTTATTTTTGATTTTCGATAAACAACAAGACGGTAATTCGTTTTCTTCTCTTTTGACAAATCTGCAAAGTTTGATTATTCATTTATAAACACCTGTATTTTAACCTCTACTTCACTGAAATTATACACCGCTCAGGGCATTTTAATTTATTTTAAATATAAACAAGTGTTCTTGATCTGTTTGATTATAACTATAATATTCTTTCATAGGAATTGGGCCCCACTGCGACCAAAGGTAAAGTCGAAGGATTAAAAGAAGGTGTTCAGTACGAATTCCGCATAAGAGCTGTCAATAAAGCAGGGCCCGGAGAACCCAGTGATCCTACTAAACCAATTATCGTAAAGGCTCGCTTCGGTAAGTGGATTTTGGTTTTATACACATATTTATCACTTGTTTTGTAGATATAAATCTCTAAATTTTTGATGGTGAGAAATCTCATGGATGATCTTTCATTTTAGTGAAACCCTTCATAATTGGCGATGATCTCAAAAATATTGTTGTGAAGAAAGGTCAAACCATTAAATACGATATAAACATTGGTGGAGAACCTCCTCCGGATATTAAATGGGACATTAATGGTGTAGAATTAGTCGGATCGAAGAAGTAAGCATGTATTTTTAAAATATCTACATTATGATTTGTGCTCATAATTAAATATGAAAAAGGGAGTATTTAGTATTGGTAGACTATTCTATTTAAAATAAGAATGTTTTTTTGATCATAGATTTGAACTTCATATCTATTAATCATTACATCAACATATTTAAAAGAATATAAACTCGTTAATACAAATTGTGTAATAGCTAACCTCCTCAGTCAGCATTTTTATTGGAAAATAAAAAGATAAGACAATTAAATTCAGGGAGGTTTTTTGTTTTTCTTGCTAATTTTATGTTTTATGCATCTTGAAATTGATAGATTATTAGTAATGTTGCCGGTGTTCTGGCTAAAGACTAGCTTGTCTTCCGAGTAATCAGGGCGCCCTGCGTTTGAGTCCCGGTTCAGATATGCCTCCTACCCTCTCATAGAAAGGGATTGTGCAAGCGAGTGTGTGAATGTCATCTTTGTATCAGCAAGAAGTCAGACTTCTGTCCTCGGGAGCTAAAGGGTCTCTACCCTCAGAAGCTACTGCAACCCTTTTCCGTGGAATGTTATAGAGTTTCAGAACCTCAATTACATTTCCCTCCAAACTATACATTAATTTTTATTTTCTGTGTAACTTTTGAAAAAAGTTTATTTCCTTTAATTTACTTGCCTTATAAAAAATTAGCAAAGAATAAAGCAGATAATATTTAATGGATCAATAATGGAATTCAATTAAAAATATAAAAAATGCATACGAAATTTTAATTTTAATTCATTTTTGAGACTCCAAAATGTATAAAAGTAATTTAGAACTATAATATCGTTCTGTCTTTTAGTTTTTATTTACATATTCTTATTATACTAGTACAAAAGATAATAGTCTAAAAATGTATAAAAAATTATTTTCATTCGTTTGACCAAACAAAATTCATCATCAGCAATTAATTTTTTTTTATTTTAGAATTTCTATCGATAAATCGGCAAAGAATACTATTCTTACCATTAAAGATGCTGAAAGAGCAGATGGAGGAAAAATAACCTTAACTTTAACCAACACTATTGGTTCTACGTCAGCTAATGCAGACATTGTTGTTTTAGGTAAGTATTGCAGATATTTTTTTCACTGATAAATGGTTACAAATGTGAAAATTAACCCTGAGATAAGTCAAAACTTTTAGTTTATAAGATTTGAAAAAAAGATTCTTAATGAATTATTAAAATACATCTTTGCTTTCCTCATTTAATTGTGATAAAAGAAAACTAGACTAGATAATCTCGAACTGGATATTTGGGAATGTACTGTATTACCATCATTCTGACCTTGTATTCTTTTGAAATATTCTCCGCGCAGACAGAAAATAAAAAATTCTTGAAAGAAACATTTAGAAACAGAATGAGAAATTCAGATAATCAAAAGTAAATATTCTTAACATCAAATAAATATAGAATAGTACAGCTCATACCTATAAGACGACAAACTGTTTAAATTCAAAGGTATGACTTAATGTATTATCCCCTAATAAATACATTTTGATATTTTATGTCACCATTTTCATTTTTTGCTGAACTGTTTCGCTTGACTGTTCGCTTGCTTTGGTTTGAGATGAGAATGTTGTTAATAAAATTTTTATTTGCAGACAAGCCATCTCGTCCAGCCGGTCCTCTTCAAATCGAAGAGGTCAAGGCAGAAAGAGCTGTTATCAAATGGGATGCTCCCAAGGATACAGGTGGCAGCGAAATCGAGGGCTACATCATTGAGAAGCAAGATACAGAGACAGGCAGATGGGTGCCTGCTGGTGAAGTTGGACCACATGACAGAAAGTTCACTGTGGAACCCCTTATACCAAAGAAGAAGTATAACTTCAGGGTGAAAGCCAAAAACAAGGAAGGCGAATCCGAAGCCTTGACTTCTGATAAGCCAACTTTAGCAAAGAATCCTTACGGTGAGATTTTCTTTTCTAAATAATATTTCAAAATTAAAATATCTATGCATATATAAGTGAAGTGAAATTTATCTGAATATTGTATATATAATTTATCTGAATATTTATCTGAATATTGAATATTGTATAGACTTAATTTTTCTTAATCTCGTCATTTCAAATGGGATTAAAAATTATTTATGACTAAGAAAAGATAAGGAATTTTCAAAGTATTATTTTACTAGCATGTCATCATTCCTTTTCTCATTAATTCAGATCTGAATTATGAAAATATTTCCTGCATAATTTGCTAATTTTCAACTAAAAAGTCAAATACGATAATGCACAATATTTTCAGTTACTATATAGGAAATAGGATTCCATTTCTGTTCAATAAAGGTCTTTGCATATTTGTTTCATAAAAAAATTCCTGAGCTGTATTTATGAATGATAAAGAGATAAATATCGTTTTAAATTTGCATTAAAATTCAAATGATATCCTCAAATAAATTTGCTCCATTTCCAGTTATTAATATCAAATAATGTTTTTTAATACTCTAAATTAGAATAGGGGCGCGGTGGCCTGGTGGTTAGGCATGAGTCATAGGGTTTCGGATTCAAGACCCGATTCCTCCGAAGAACCGTCATGTAAAAGGGTCTGTTGCCCGTTAAATCTGTCAGGGCCAAACGTCCTCTCACTGGTGTGGTGTGGAGAGGGCAGTGCTATGACAGGTGTCATCCACATCATCTGACCGCGGTTCAAAGTTACAAGGTCCACCCCAAAATAGCCCTAGTGTTGTTTTACAGCGAGAAGTTAATATAATTAAACCAAACCAAATTAGAATAACTTTTTGTCCCCTATTAAGTATGAGAAAGGTGGCCTCACTCGAATTTTTGCTGTTTCTTGAATATTATTGGCGAATTTTGATTAGTACGCTTGCTGTGAACCTAATGCGAATGACAAGAGAATTAAGTGTTAACCGAATTAGGGAATCGGGTTTTTTTCATTTGTTATAAAATAAACATACTCAAGAAATAATAAAGATACCACATAAGCGGATCTTCTTCCCTTTCAGATGAGCCCGGTAAACCAGGAAGACCTGAGATTGCTGACTACGACAACACAATGGTAGATTTGAAATGGTCAGCTCCTGCCAATGATGGTGGCGCCCCTATCACAAACTACGTTATCGAAATGAAAGATAAACTGAGCAACGACTGGAAGGAAGTCCTAAAAACAGATGGCAACAAAACCGAAGGAAAAGTAACTGGTCTGAAAGAAAATGATAGTGTTCAGTTCAGGGTTAAAGCCATCAATAAAGCTGGTCCTTCTGAACCTAGTACTGAAACCCCTTTGCATATTGTCAAGCACAGGAACTGTAAGTATCCTTTTCCTAATTAAATAGTTCTCATAGAGTTATTCAATGAATTTAGGTGCAGATATATAAGATTGTAGATTAAAATTTAAAAATAAGTGGGGAGGCTCATGCTCAAAGATATAAGTCATGGGCACAACACATTTGTGCGCATGACTTATATCCTTGAGCATGAAAGCATTATATCCTTGAGCATTTTTATTTGAAAAGTCTTTATACTTTTCAAATAAAAAGCACCAAATTGGCCGGAAATTTACTTAACTATACCGTTATATGCCACATGGCATTATATTTTTGAACTTTAATTAATTAATTTTGTTAAAAGTAAAGGGAAACATTTGTGAAAATGGTTATTTAAAATTTCCATGTTTTCCAACTGTCAACGTCTAATCTACCCATGTTCCGACCATAAAATATATATTGACTGTTAATCAATAAATTCTTCTGATTTTTTCAAATATGACTGAATATGTCAAATCATAAAAAAACATATAAAAATAAAGATTAAAATGAAATCTTCTATGCATATTTCAAGTTATCATGTCAGAACATCATTTTTTGAACTGTCAAGCACAACGTATTCGTACAAGTCCCATTATATCTTTATTCATTTGAATTGTTTCATTGAATTAATAACTTCAGTATTGCAAACGATCCAAAAAAAACTTTGTCTCGCATTTTTTGTTAAAAAAATATCACATTTCCTAATTATTTCATTGCATGCAATGACTTGCTCAAAATGACATTTTTCTATGTTTTATTTGCTGTAGTCATTAACTTTTTTTTAAAATCAGAGCTTTTGTAAATGCAATGGCAACGAGTTATTAAAAGCTGATTTTTTGAAATGCTAGTGCAGATAATAAAATTTTTATTTTTCACCTACGGATTAAAATGTTTATTTTTCGCCTTTGGATTTTTGTTGACACCAGAAACCTCATTCCCAAAACAATATCATGTTCTGACATAATAAAAATGAACTTTTTAAATTATTTTTTACTTAACCGGTTTCGGATTTATTCTTTCCTTCTTGTTCTTATAAAAAAATTATATGAAATCCGATGAATTGCTGAAATATGTTTAAGGCAGCGTTTCTTCCAGATTATAAAATATTATTTAAAGTTTTTTTGGCAAGGGGGTCATGACTCCCACAACCCCCCCCCATCCATATCTGTCCCTAGATGAATTTAATATCTTCCCCTAATTATTTATAAACTGCAACAAATCTTATTCACTTATAAATTTTTCTTTAGTGAAACCATACATTGATCGCACCAATCTGAATAATGTCGTTCTGAAAGTGGGACGATCTCACAAATTCGAAGTGGACATTCGGGGAGAACCTCCTCCCAAAGTCACGTGGACGTTTGGAGAGGATGCCAAGTTGTCTAATAACGATTATATAAAAATAGACAATAGAGATTACCATTCAGACCTTTACCTGAACAAGCTAACAAGGAAACATTCTGGAAAATACATCATCACTGCTGTAAATGCATCTGGAAAAGACAGCGTTGCTGTAGATGTCACTGTATTAGGTAAAAAAAAAATTTAATTATGATTCTTATTTTAAAGTAATTTTTAATTTCTCAGAATTAACACCAAAAGAATAATATGGAGTAAGATAGAAATTTATCTATAATTTAGAATTACATAACATGTGAAAATATCATAATCATGCAAATAATAAGCTACCTCTTGGATTATCTTAATATAACGGTGTTACAATGATTGTAGAGGAGGAGGTGGTCAGTATTTGACCACTTTCGGACCAATTATCTGGAAGAGAATATCAGTTTGACAGATTCGGTCAATGTAAGGATGAGCATTGCTATAGTCTACAATCGGTCACAACAAATTCTGCCGATACTGCTACGTTCATTGTTGACGGGGTGGTCGGCTGTACACAAGAACGTGTTACACCGAGTTATTTATTGCATGCTGATATTTTAGTATTAGGCTACGTACTGCTAATTTAAACGACAAACGTCAACAAATAAGCTATGCGATGGATTCCAAAAATGAATTGACGCACTTGAAATGAATTAGCAATAATTTACTTCATCAAGGAAATAAATGAAATTAGGAATATTACTAGAAATTGAATTCTTGAAAATTGTGTTTTAATTTTAATATGATTCTTTATTTATGAGATCTATCACATTTCTAGATTTACCACTGAATCTTTTCAGGATATTAGTAAATATAATTAGATATTATAATTGAGTATTTACATTAAGGTCGCCCATTTAATCGTTTTAGTTTAGCGATGAATTAATTGAAAAAAACTTTTTAATTACAGAACAATACTTTTTTGAAACTTTCCAAACAAATGATCGGTTAATTCCAAGACAATCACAAAAATACAAAAATGCTCTTTTGAGTTGTGAATTGTTCTGGGAAGTAAAATTTTCAATTTTAAAAATGCAGGTGCTCCATCAAAACCAGAGGGTCCTTTGAAAGTTTCGGATGTCCACAAAGAAGGCTGCAAATTGAAATGGAACAAGCCTAAAGATGATGGCGGCCTTCCCATTAAGCAATACGAAATTGAAAAATTAGACAAAGACACAGGAAGATGGACACGATGCGGCAAGACCGAAGGTCCTGAATTCGATGTCACAGGTTTGACCCCAGGAAAAGAATATCTCTTCAGAGTGGTCGCCACCAATGATGAGGGAGAATCTGAACCCCTGGAGACACTGGAACCAATACTGGCCAAGAATCCTTACGGTAATGCAGCATTTTTCAGTTCTTACTATTAGTCCACACTCTCCCCATACATATCTTGTTCAAATTTTAAATCGCTACAAAAATACTTTTCATTCCTGGATTCAAGTTCAAATACATTTTTTTTACTCTTAGTGGATGACACTTGATATTAATGCAGTTTATTCAAATATGAATTCATTAAAACTGAAATTTAAGAAATTGATAATATTTTATGTGTGAACAGTTCGGTTTTGAACCAATAGATGGTGCCAAAGAAATTCTGAACGAACAACTTTTTTTTTATTGAAAACTTTTACTTAATTATTTTGTGTTAAAAATGAATAAACGTAGTAGTAATAAATAAATAAATATAGTTTTAGTAGTAATAAATACGGTAATAGTGGTAATACTAATAACAGTAGTAATAATAATTATTATAATTATAGTTATAAATAAATAAATAATAAATAAAAGTTGTAGTTTGAGACATTTTTAAATATTGAAAACAGACTAATTTTTGCAAAATCGATTAATCTCGTGATCAATGTTGATTTTTTTAAAAAACAATTCTTATATTCAAATAAAAATCTAAAACAATATATTAAATAAAACTGAATTTTTGACTTTTTCAATGAAATTTTTAAAAAATTCATCTTGTTACGCAGTTTGCTAAAAACTTAAGATACTGGAAACATATATTACTTCTAATAAATCATTCTTTTTATTTCACGAAAAATAAAGTTAAGAAGGTGAAAGATAAACAAATATAAAAATCACAATTTATTTTTATTTATCTAACACTTATGTTTTTGAAATTAATTTGTAAGAATATAAACGGGCGCAAATTAATTTCATTTTATAAAATTTGAAAGAGCGCCTTTCCAATGAACGCATTCAAAATTGATTAATTTAAAAATTCTTAATGATCTGAGACAAATTGTTTGGTCATTGTAGGATTCTTTGACTTCCAAATTAAATTTCATAGAAACACAGATTTGTCAATTTACAGTTCATTGAAATGAATAATTACATTTGTCCTTTTTTTGTCCTTAAATGACATGCATTCCAAGTTCGTATCTCTTCTCCATTTCAGATGAACCTGGCAAACCAGGCACCCCACAAATTGTAGATTACGATAATATCAAGGTAGATCTTAAATGGGACAAACCCAAATCTGATGGAGGAGCTCCAATAACCAAATACATTATCGAGAAGAAATTAAAAACCAGCCCCGATTGGGAGAAGGCTCTGGAAGTACCTGGAGACAAATTGCAGACCGATGTGGCAGATCTTAAGGAAAGACAGGAATACCAATTCCGGGTGATTGCAGTTAATAAAGCAGGACCCAGTGAACCCAGTGATGCTACCAAGATGCATCTTGTGAAGCACAGGCGATGTGAGTACCTTAAGGGAAAATATAAAAAATAAATTTATCAATGAAGAAGGCATACAGACTCTGTTGTGTTAATTTTAAGGCTTGAAATTATAGCTTCATAGAACATTTAAATTTCCTCTTTTAGTTGCCTTCTTCTGAGAAGTAAAACTAGAGTTCTTAAAAATTGATACAGTTTTTCTTTCTGTTCGATTTGCATTTGTAAATTGTAACTATAAAAATCATGAAAATTTTATCAAAAAATTGAATTTTTCTATCCTTTTTATGCATTTAGTACTTTAAAGAGCCAAATGTTTAAACTTGGGAATTTGATATTAAAGTTGTATGTATCCTTAAATGAAAAAATTTTTTAATATATCTTTAGCGCGAATTTTTATTTTATTTTTTGGCATGGTAAACTTGATACCGTTCCGCACCTCGGAGTTCGTGTAGATTGAAAGTAAATAAAACAATATCTTGAAAATCACAAGACGTTCATTCGTATAAATCTCTAGAAGATGCATAAAAATGACAACAGTTGCGAATCGCAGTTACGAAATTCCAATTCAGCTAACACAACAGGAAACAGCTTCCAACGCAGATGTCTCTATATCCGCTACAGACAGCATCTTCTGTGCACTAAACTAACACTCAAGTCTTCAGTATTCTCAAATCATCATGGTCAATTGGACAGTGGTATTTATGCCTGGCTTGGCGTGAAAATCTAGGACTTTGGCTAAGATTCTGGAAGGTTCTTGACTATCTCCCTTAATAATAGTCCTAGAGCGTATGTAATGAAATTTCCAGAACTAGCTATTTTTTACAAATTTCATAAATTCGCCAAGAATTATATCAAAAGCTCGTCAAGTTGCTAAATCAAGGGAAATACAGTTTGTGCTTAAAATACACCTAAATGGAGCGATTTTCGCCCAAAAGCGAGTATTTCAGAGCTGTCCGAGATATTTCATGACAAATACAAATATTTACAGAAATATTTACAAAGTTTGTAACAATAATATCGAATATTCATATTGCCACAAAGAAAATTTTCATATTACTTAACTAAATTATTAAAAGAAGAATTTGCAGAATGTAATTATGACTGTGATTTTTAGAGTATTTGCATATTTATCTTCAAAAATAAGAACAATTCATTTCATTTATTCTCACTTTTCATGATTGTATACTAATTTTAAATAAAAGATTTGGCTTTTGTTGATTATTTTACCTTTTAAAACAACAATATTTTAATTGATGAGGATATCTTAGATATATTATATCGATGTAACGAGTTGTGATTCCAAATAAGCAGCCTAGATACTACTCTTTGGGGAAATAATCCAAAAATTAAATATTGTTAAAACATTCATATTATTAGGAATCTTTCAAAAGTTGCTCATCCTGATTTATTTTTGGATTTTTAGTATAAGGAAATTTATTATACTTCCACTTCTTAATGATTCTTCAATAAATGTTTAAATATCATTTCTTGTTTTGATGCAAGCTATATGAGAACAGTAGAAAGGAATCATTAAAATTTGTCTTATAAATTAATCGCTAAAAAATTATAATGCAGTGTCAAATTGTTTATTAATTACTAGAAAATACTGCATATAAAATTATGCAGTGTTTTCAGTCATTTTCTTATAATTTCTGGTGATATTCTTTCGTGGTATATATTGTTCAATGATACTGTTATTTCAATACATGGTATATTTTCAGTGAAACCATACATCGACAGAAGCAATTTGGATACAATAACTGTCAAGAAAGGAAAGATTATAAAACTAGAAGTGAACGTAAGAGGAGAACCACCACCCACGATAACATGGAAATTAAAAGACAAGGTAATGGAATTTTACAAGAATTTGTTTTTCAAATTACTCACTTTAAAATTATTTTCGCTAATTTTATATTTGCATTTATATATTTATTTATTGTAGAAAGAAACTTTTCTTGGTAACTTTGTCAACTATTTTTTCACATTATCTCAAGAATACTGATTAAATTTAATTCAAAATATTTCTTTGAATTTTTAAAATTCATTTAAATTAATTTGGAAGAATACAATCTTTTGTAGGAGTGAAAATTAAACTTTACATGGGATCTATTTCTGATGTGTAAAGACAGAAATTTCTTTCTTTCTTTTTTTTTGTATGACATTTAAGAATTTGTAACTTTATATCAAGTGGTTTTTTTTTTCAAATTCAGACTGTGAACCTGAGATCATATTGATTACAGTTATTTGCTGAATGTATCAAAAGGGCATAATCAGTTTTCAAATAATTGGAAAAAAATTTTACAGCATTAATAATTACCAAAGATTCAGTTATAGAAAACCTCGACGCTTTTTCCTTTTTCATGTCCAAACCTTATTCTCTTCTTTTAATTAACTTATGCTCTGTCTCCTTTTATTTGTTGGCTTATTCTCTATCCTCTCTTATTAGTTAACTTGTGAAGAATCCCCGAACAAAGTTGAATCATTCGTCATAGTCATTAGTATTCTGGTGGATGGAGGCGTGCATTTCTAAATTCGTTTTCCAACTCGAGAAATTTTGTGTTATAATCTGATTATGTATGTTTTCTTTCGACACCAATCATAATCAGTGCTTTGACAATAATAAATGAAATTACGATGAAGAAATGTGGCACAAATAATATGTTTTATCCCAGTTATGCCTCTTTAAGATTTCTCTATTCTACCCTTCTCCTGTTCTACGCTTCTGACCAACCGACTTTGTAAATTCATATCTCTTATTACGATTTAAATGTAAAAGGCGATACAATTGCAGAAATCTTTAAGAATTTTTAATGTAACAATTCTTTCGGATATGAAATGATAAATATATGAAGCAAATGAACGACCATTATTGATTTTTTAAATAATGAGTTGTAACTAATACAATTTTATTTATGTAATATTTTGAAGATATTCTTTTCTAAACAGGTGGTTAAAACAGAAAATAATGTTGAAGTAGTGAGTGAAGATTACAAAACAAATATTACTATCAATGATGCACAACGAAAAGACACTGGTTTATACTTCATAATCGCTGAAAATGAAGTTGGCCGTGATGAAGCTCAAGTTGAGTTCGTCGTCCTCGGTATGTATGGCATTAAACTATTTCAATATGTGGTTTCTTTGAAACTAAAAAAAACCCTTAAGCAATTGTA
>JAOUZG010019048.1:358832-394005 GCA_026289955.1 Argiope argentata | reverse complement strand
ATATATATATATATATATATATATAATATTCTGAAATTCAGTCTGTTTAATATTTCTAGACGAGCCTGGTCCACCTGGTCTCCCTGAGATCACCGATTACGACACTGATTTTGTCAATTTGAAGTGGGAGCCGCCGAAGAGAGATGGGGGTGCGCCTATTACAGGTTACATCGTTGAGAAGAAGGACAAGTACAGCAATGACTGGACCCCTGTGAAAGAGGTGGAAGGAAATATACCGCAGGCAAAGGTCACAGGTCTCAATGAGGGAGACAAATACGAATTCCGTGTTCGGGCTGTGAACAAGGCCGGGCCGGGAGAACCGAGCCAATCGACTTCGCCTCATCTGGCCAAACCAAAGAATCGTGAGTTGACAATTTTCCTTTTCCCGAAATCTTTTTGAGCTTAATCTATTGTGGAGTTAATTTAAAAATATTGTCTTTTGTATTAAAAATATTATCTTTTTGTATCGTATATATAAAATGCATTAACAGAGGGGTTTTTAAAAAGAAGCTTTAAAAAGGGAAACAGTGAATTGTTTTATTTTTACCAAATCATTTAATGATTAGCATCTATCTTTATGCTGCTTTTAACTATTTTGTCTTCCCTTATTAGTAATAAACTTAGCTATCTGACATAATGTAGGGGGCGCTGTGGCCTGGTGCTAAGATCTCAGTTCGTGAGCCGTAGGGTTTTAGGTTCAAAATCCGATTCCGCTGAAGAACTGTCGTGTAAGGGGGTCTGTTACATGTTAAAGCCATCAAGGTGAAACGTCCTCCACCTGTTGTGGAGTAGAGTGTGCCAGCTCAGGCGTCGTCCTCGACATCTGACAGCTGCTCAAAATTACGAGTTCCATCCCAAAATAGCCCTAGTGTTCTTTTACAAAGGACGTTAATATAACGGGACTAAATTGACATAATGTAAAAGAGTATTGTAAAGCGATTAGATATAGATAGAATATTTTTACACACGAAATCAAATCTTGAACTGCAGCGATACAATATCCAAACTATTTCTTCCTCTCAACATAGAAGGTAAATTTTTAATAATATCTGACCACGTTTTATTGTTATTGGGAATTCTTTTAACAGCATTTGCACTTCCTTGCACTTAATTATTAAAATATTATCAAAAAAGTTATCTAATTAAAAGTTTACTTAATTGCATTTAAAGGTTTTATAAACCATAAAAGAATCGAATTATAATTTTTCTTATCCAAGTCTATTTGATGTTAAAGCACGTTCGCTGTGAGACATCATACAGTAGAGAGCAAATAGTAGAATCTTTCTGATTTCCGAAAATATATTCTTCTTGCTTTAAAGTTGTTTTTTCTTTTCAATTACAGCCAGTCCTTTTATTACTGCAGAGCTATAAATAGGAGTTTCTTGCTAGTGCTGAGGAATTTCTTAAAGTAATTTATTATAATGCAGTAATAATGATATTAAAATCACGATCGTATAAAAATTCTTTATTTGATAAATAAAGTATTGTAAGGAATTATCTCAATTTTTTTATTTAATTGAATTTATTTCCCTATGTAAAGGACGTTACTAAAAGTAGTTAATATAAAATATATAAATTAATAAAATACAATTATTAATCTAGATGCCAATATCTTTGCAGCACTATGTCTAACTGTATCACTTCATTGCTTACAATTACTAAAAATCTATATTTGTACCTCTTTATTGTATTTTAAGCAATTGACTGAATGGTGATTTTGATACTTTATTGTTTTAGTAAAACCACGCATCGATCGAACGAACCTGAAGAACATAATCGTAAAAGCAAATCAAATGGTGAGCTTCGATGTGGACATTATCGGAGAGCCGCCTCCGAAAGTGCAGTGGCATTTTGATAAGAAACGCATCGACGATGGTGACGTTTACAATATAAACAATGTGGACTATAATAGCAAATTCTGCTTGCCAAAGGCAGCGAGAAAGCACTCTGGGATATATTGCATCACCGCAACAAACCCATCGGGAAGTGATGAAGCCGAAGTGGAGATTACAGTTTTGAGTAAGTACTAAATTTAAAAGCTACGGATACAGTTTTAAACTATGCCTTATTCTTTTGCAGTAAAAATGCAACATATCCTTAAATTTAAGTAATGGATGGAGGCCCTTTTGATGTTTTAAGGGCATATTATCATACTGTCTCTCTTTTTTTCTTTATAGACTCTACTCTTAAGAAGTATACTGATTGTTTTCCTTATAGTATTGCATTGTTCTTTAACAAGGTTCACAATTTGAGCATTTGAATGATTTAAAAAATTTTCATATGCACCATTATTAAAAATCGATAACAATCGTTTGTTTTATTAATCAAGGCTTAGCGCATTTATTTTAATACTATATTTCTAATAAGAAAATTCCAACTGATCTTTGTGACAAACATTAGTTTTGGAATCCGATCTAAATAAATCTGATTCAAAACTGGAAAAAGTAAACGGAAGAAGAAGGATTTAATTTAAAGACTGACCAACTGCTTTTTTAAAACAAGATTTATTATATGCATATATCCATTTATGTGTCAGTGTGTTTAACGAATCAAATATTAAAATGTTACTATAATCGAATCTAAATATTTTCTCTGACGAATGACGAGTGGGGTGTAAAATTTGCATAATATCAAACGAATGACGGCTTGCTGGCACAGAGGTAGCGCGTCTGCCTCGTGTTCTGGAGGTTCCGGGTTCGAGTCCCGGTTCGGGCATGGTTGTTCCTTTGTGTGCTATCTGTGAGATGAGTGAATGTGCCCCCCTGTAAAAAAGGGCTGTGTAAGCGTATGTGTGTGTGTTTCATCTTCATATGAGCTAGAAGTCAGACTTCTGCCCTCGGGTGCTCAGGGGTTCATACCCTCAGAAGCTACTGCACCCCTCTTTCCGCGGTAAAATGCGGAAACGACATCATCAACATCATCATCAAACGAATTGAAGAGGGGGGGGAGTACGACGTAAGCGATGGATGAGATCATATGAGTCTGTTATAACTTAGTAGACGGATATGAATTAACTCTTTCAGCCGGATATGAATTAACCCTTTAAAATGATCATAAAAATGGATGTAAATTAATGATAATGATCATCAAGATAAATACACATTTAATTTCATCTCATTTTCGCCATGGGTATGGGAACCAGGAAGTCGTAGGAAATGCCACCTTCAGGCTTGAAAAGAAATGAAAATTAAGAACTTAAAATGCCGCTCTGATAAATGCCACCGGGAGGGCCGAAAGGGTTAAAATTTGTCAGAACTGATTGAATTTTTCTCCTTCATGACATCCAACTGAAGATATTTTAATGATCAAAAGCTGGATTAAATGTGTCGAATTCAACAATTTTTTAAATTTACTATAACACTAATTTCCCCGCGACGCGCTGTCTCTTTCAGGTTTTTTCATGCAAATGCATTTGTCTGACAGCCATCAAATATATTCCACCTATTCGTCAGAACAGCCCTGTAATTTTTTTAAATAATCCCGAAAGATTTAACCTTTTATTTGATGTACAGGATTTGATAATGTAACAGGCAATGTTTAAGACTGCCTATAGACAACGTCTATTTAGAAGAGAGTTGAATCGAAAATTATGTTGCGGTAGTTAGAGATTAATTTAGTTGTGATTTGTGATTTTAACTGGTGATTTGTTAAACGTCCTCAAATTAAGAGGTGTTTTTTTCGTTCCACGAAACTTTTCCGAAAAGCAATCCATTTTTCATGTTAGCAAACTTATTTACAATTAGTCCTTTTTATATGATTTTATTGGCTCTCAAATCATCAGTCCTGAGAAACTTTCTGCAAGAGTAAAGCATATATTTAAAAAAAATTAATATAATTAGTAAATAAAATAGATTTTGCAATTTTTTTAAAATTTGAGTTACTTTTTTTTAAAAAATTGCAGGAAATAATGAAATCGCGATTCTTTTCTTTTATTCTCGAATTTATTTCTAATCTCTTTATTTTTATTCTTAATTGGGTCATTCCAATATCTTTACTTTAAATTATTTGCAGAAAATACTTTTATTGATTAAAATTACAAAAAATTATTTGGTTTTGTAACTTGGTGATGGATAAGTACGATTCTGAAGTGGCATTGGGTAAAGGCAATTGTCTGATAATGTCCATCACTGATGCTGAATTATTCGTCTTCATTTTCCTTCCAGGCAAGCCTATGCGTCCTAACGGCCCTCTGGAAGTGTCGAACGTGACAAAGGAAGGCTGCTCTTTGAAATGGAAGAAACCCGACGACGACGGTGGTTCGCCCATCGAATACTACGAGATCGAGAAAATGGACACTGAGACCGGCATGTGGGTTCCCGCCGGAAGGTCGGAGGAGCCCAAGTTCGATGTGAAGAACCTCGTTCCGGGGAAGAACTATAAGTTCCGAGTGAGGGCCGTCAACAAGGAAGGTGATTCGGATGAATTGCAGACAGAGAAAGCCACTCTTGCCAAGAATCCATTCGGTGTGTAACTAAGTCTTTATGGTAAAAATAATATATTGTAGTGAATACCCATTATAAATCATATACACCTATCATTAATCTATATATATCATAAAGAATATCTTATGTGTATGAACTACTGGCTCCGTCGAGGCTGTGTAGGACATCATTGACGCACCACTCCTCATCCGAGTATGCTTCTAATATAACTATTGTCTCTTCGGAACGCTCTCGCACGCACTGCCTCGGTGAAGCGCGTTGTAAAAATCAAAAGATTAATTTCTTTAGTTAAATTATAAAAAAAATTATTTTTTTAAATGTTGCAATATTTGGAATCACAATAATATACACGCAACCTTAGCTACGATAATATCTGCAAAAATATAATATATTTTTCAGATGGTGAATAAGCCAATAAGTTCATGAGGGAATTAAACTGAGTCTATTTTTTTGTAGATTTTAAGAAAAAAATTAAAATAGTGTCAGTTTAACAGATCATGTCTAAAAGAAGAAAAAACTCTTACATATAATGATTAAGACATTAATGGAGGTCGATTTATCTCGACATTTTTATATTTGTTTCTTGTATAAGGCCTTATTTGTTTTTTAAAAAATAATTTGGAATTTTTATAGCACATTGGCCATGCTGCGGAAAATAGTAATATATAATGTAACTTTCAATAATACAGATAGATTTATGAAATTAAACATTATTATTAATATATTTAATATGTAGATTTATTTTCTATAATAACGATTATTTTATATTGTTAATTAACTTTGCTCATGGTGTTACATTTTAAGGAATTTTATTTCTATAAAAATCAATAAATAGAACAGGGAAGAAGTAATACTTCGATATATTGATTTCTAAAACTAAATAAAAGAGCCTAAAAATGCTGAATAAAAGAATGATGGAATTCTCAAGATTATAAAGATTATTATAGAAAATTACAAATATTAAACCTAACTAACTTAGAATTAATCCTTTAAAACAGAACTAAATTGTCACTGAAATTTCTTTGTAGAAATATCAACTCAAATTTTACCTTGGAAAAGGGGGGAAAACTATTATTTTAATATAAAATTAAATTCGGTTTTCTTATTTTTAGTTTACAAATATTTATTTTATTCATTATTTTTGATATTAATAATGCTTCAATTTAATAATTATCAGAACTATATTTACTAATCAAAAGGTTGTGTAAGCCTGTTTAGGCAAAATTCTTCTGTAGCAATTCAGCATTTATCATCTTTTTTAAACAAATTAATTGTATATAAATAATTTAATTATTGACTTGGTGTAACGAAATTTTACTGTATTTTTTGTATTACTTCTTTAACTCTTTTCATATTTGTCAATTTTATTGTCAATTTTTCGCTCATTTTTTAATTTGCAGTAGTTTATTTCTCTAACTCTTTTTTATTATTCTGTTAGGTTTGTGAAGAATTTTATTAGTTAAACATTGACTAAATAAAATTTTGAATCTGCACTAGTGGCAGATGCCTCTTAAAACTGCATTTGAGAAAAAAAATCAATATTTCAGAAATAAATTAAGAATTGGTAGTTTAAAAATTTTAAAAGATATATTAAAGTTTTTTTTTATTAAATTTACTGAAAGTTGAAATTATTATTCCACAGATGAACCGAGCAGACCTGGCAGACCAGAAGCTACAGATTGGGACAGTGACCACGTAGACTTAAAGTGGAAGGCCCCAGAGTCTGACGGTGGAGCTCCTATTACGGGATATCTCATTGAGAAGAAAAAGAAAGGCACATACAAGTGGCACAAGGCCAAGGAGACTCTGGGTCCAGCAACCTCAGCCACAGTAGAAGATCTGGAAGAGAGAGAAGAATACGAATTCAGAGTTATTGCACTCAACAAAGCTGGTCCAAGTGAACCCAGCGAGCCATCCCAATCAGTTATTGCCAAACCCAGATCTCGTAAGTTGATTTTTATGGTAAAAACAATGCCACTTTTTTAATTACAAATACACTTCACAAATTCTTTGGTAATTATTTTTTGTTATGGTACAATTTCTAAAAAGGATTCTTTCTAATAAGTTAAGTTTACGTATTTGAAATTTAAATCTATATTGAACTTTCTGATTAGAAAATGTATATCATTCTATTTACTGTTATAATAAAAAGCGATCGAATATACATAAATAGTGATATAAAATTCTGAATATATATTAATACTATTCTATAGCGTAAAATTTCACCAACAAAGTAGAGTAGACATTCACATAATCAGCTTTACAAAATTACAAATGCTACTATGTTACAAGTAGCAATAGAAAAAATTTTTTAAAGAATATTTCCAATATTTAATTTTATTTTAAATCGAAAGCAAGTACATACAGTTTTTAACTGGGATATTTTATGTTTCCACAATCAATTTTGTAAAATTAGTAAAATTTTCAATTTTACTGAGCATTCCAAATACACAAAACTCCCACATTTTACTTACTTGTATACTAAACTGTAAAGGGAAAAACTTAATCAGATTAGCCTCCGGTTTCTCACCAATCTCTATAAAAGCAATACCAACCGTTCAAAAATTCGATAAACGTCCGAAAGTTGGGTAGTTAAAAGAAGAGTTTGTCGTTATTGTTGCTAATCCCCATGCCCGGATTTAAAATAAGAGTTTAAAGTTGCAATAAAAGTTGGCAAGGATACCACATTTGGTTGGAAATCAATAAAGCAATATCACTTCAGTGAATGAATAGTTTTCTTAAATTGGACCTTGAAAAGTTCAGAAGTTGTGATTTCCTCCGGTTTTATAAAAATAAAACCTTTTTAGTAATTTCATAATTTTGTTCTGTTAGTTGGTTTTCTATTAGTTTATGCAAACGGATAAATTTTATTGTACAGTCGGCCACAAAATAAGTTGAGCACCGGTACCCAACCAGATTTTTACAAGATGCCTAAAAAGGGCTACAAATTTAATTTTATTAATTTTATTACTATCGATTTAAATTTGTAGCCCTTTTTAGGCATCTTGTAAAAATCTGGTTGGGTACCGGTGCTCAACTTATTTTGTGGCCGACTGTATATCGTGAAAACGTCTTATGAATTATTTTAATTTTGAACAAAATTGCAATTATTATCCAATTATTTTTTTAGTGGCACCACGCATCGATAGGACCAATCTTGGTAATTTGATAATCAAAGCCGGCAACGTGGTGAAACTCGATGCAGATGTTAAGGGTGAGCCTCCACCCAAGATTACGTGGGCATTCAAAGGCGAACCCCTGGTCAACGGTGAGAAGGTGAAGATCGACAACGAAGAATACCATACACTGTTCATTCTAAGCAAAACAAAGCGGTCTGATACAGGCAAATATACAGTCACGGCTGTGAACAGTGCTGGCAAAGATGAAGTGGAAGTGGAAATCACAGTGCTAAGTATGATTTCATTTTATTTATTTCTTATTTATAGTAACTCCCTTTTTAATTATTTATGGTACTCTAAGTTACTGAATAATTTATTGATGAAGTAATTGTTGCAGAGATAATTATCATTCAAACCAACTACCCAAATTCTATTGAATTTATTTTGAAATTCCGATTCAAAAAATCAACATTACTATTATAATAATTACAAAAAAAGTACATTATTATTATAATAATTACAAGTACATTATTATAATAATAATGTACTTGTAATTACACATAAAAATATATATGCTCAAAAAATGCAATTTGATAATTTTTAATCTTTTTTTATCGTTATTCAAGAGTAATAAAATAATGGTTAAATTACAAATATATAATTAGGTTCAGTCCTAATTCAGTATTTTTCCTAAGTGCAATAATAAGAAAAATTATTGTTTTAAATGAAACACAAAGAATAAAAATATACAAAATAATAATATAAAAATATATATTCATTTAATTTATAGACATAAAGACCGAAAAGATATTGAACTTGAATTTTAATTTAAATTGAGGAGCAATATCACACAGCAAACGATGAAATTTATCTTTTTGTGTAATTTAACAACAAACCAAAAAATGGACGAGTTCTATTATTAATAGATTATTTAATTAAATGAAGCTATTTTATTTGAAGTTTTGGGGATATTACGTAATCAAATAACTTTCACTCCTTTGGAAACCAAAATTATTTAATTGATTATTGCACTAAATTACATACAAATTTTCAAAAGTTAAAAAATCCATCGTATATGTTTATCGATAATCATGCTGTTGCCATAAAGGTTTGGTGATTTTATTTAGTTAAAATTACATTTATCATCATTAAATTCATCATTAAAAAGTATGTAAAACTTTTACGAGTCTCTGGTTTTTGTCAAGTTATAAAATTCTGGTTAAGAAAATGACCTTTTTTAATTCTTAAACATTCGGAAACCGTTTAACAAAAGATTGCAATCTCTTGATAAATGAGCATTCGTTTCTTCTGCAGGCAAGCCAAGTAAACCCAAAGGGCCGTTGGAGGTGTCTGACGTCCACGCTGAGGGTTGCAAGTTGAAGTGGGACAAGCCGGAAGATGATGGAGGACAACCCGTCAAAGAGTACGTTGTAGAGAAGATGGACACTGATACTGGCAGGTGGATTCCAGTCACCACCACCAAGGAGCCCGAAGCCGAAATTTCTGGCTTAATTCCGGGAAAAGAATACAAATTCAGAGTTAAAGCTGTCAATCCTGAAGGAGAATCTGAACCTCTGGAGACGTCAACGGGAACTGTTGCAAAGAATCCTTTCAGTAAGAGATGTTTCTTTCATAGTTATCATTTACAGACAGAAATAACCTTGACATTTGAGAATATATAAGCAGTTTTTTTTTATTTCAGTTTGATTGATTATTATAAATTTTAAGGCCAATTTTCTTTGTCGCTAAAATTTTAAGACTGCAAAGCTCTATTAGTAAAAAGAGGTTTTAACAGCAAATTTCAAATTATTTTTAATCTGAAAAGATGTGGATAAAATAATTGATATTCTTTGTAGTCGTACTATCCTATTTTCGTCTTTGAAAAAATTTGAACTCGAAATTTTAATAAAGCACTACGTCTCAAACCTGATTGAGTTTTGGCATGATGTCTGTCTGACTGTGGCAAGATAAATAAAAAACACTTTCAGTTAGGCTGATAAAATTTAGCACATGGTCCAAAATCAAAATAATATTTATTATTTGCCATGGTTATTTATAACATTCATCATTTTTAGCTAAGTAAGCGCAGTGATATTGTAACCCATCTCGCTCTTGGTTTCATAGCCTTTTTTTATATAAATCGTTAAAGACAAGAAACTCTCAGAAAACTTTGGATTAAATTGAATTTCCCTTATAGTTTTTCAGATTTTAATATAAATAATTAAATGAACTAACAGACATGTAAAAAGTGAAACAGTTTCTTCTCATTTTAAACAATATCTTTCTACTCTTATTTATTTGGAAAATGTTCTTTTTCAGATGAACCTAGTAAACCAGGCAAGCCCACGGCACATGACTGGGCCAAACATTATGCAGATCTCATGTGGAAACCACCCGAGAGTGATGGTGGGGCTCCAATCACAAGTTACATCATCGAAAAGAAAGACAAATACAGCACAAAATGGCAAAAAGCAACAGAGACCATTGGTGATAAATGTGAAGCTAGAGTGTCTGATCTCATCGAAGGCATGGAATATAATTTCCGCGTTCGTGCTGTGAACAAAGCCGGACCCAGTGAACCAAGTGATCCTAGTTCTCCAGTGATTGCCAAACCCAGATTCTGTAAGTTCAATTAATTTGAAATATCAAAGTGAGATTGTCTTTTCAACACCACGAAAATTTCATTTTCTCAATATATATATTTAATTTTCATGTGAAATTCTAGTAAATATAACAGATAGCAAATGCAAGTTCTACCAAATAATTTTTTTAATGATTTTTGAAAAAAAATTGAAAAAAATCTCTATTTAGACCAATAATTCTTATCAATAAACTGTTAAAATAGGCGTCATTCTGTAGAAGGGATAAATGTTTAAATTTCATATCAAAAGGCCTTATGTTGAAAGTCAATCAGGTAAACCAACAGAATTTTGAATTAATTGCTTGTATCACGTTACTACATCAAATTTTACAATTTGTAACAATTCATAATAGCGTCAATTGAGAGCAGATTATAATTTAATTCTATAAAGAGCTGAGGCAAATTTAATATACATTATTTTTATATAAACATGTCATTTATAAGTTCTGAGAATGCAAATTTAATTTTATTTGATTATGTAGTTTAAAAAATAAACCCTGTAAAGTAAATCATATTTTACCTAGAAGAAAAAGTAATAATATTTATATATATATTCCTTTAATTGTTTCATGTATAATTTTTAAAACTTAAGAAATCCTAAGAGTTTACAAACATTTTTTTTTTGAATTTAAGGAAACAAATAAAAGGAATATAAGAGGGTCAAGATTTTGAGTTAATAACCTATTCACAAATTTCTAATCCTACGTTTCAGAGGTATACCTTCAGTAGATTAATTATGAGGAATAAATAAAATCTGAATAAAATACGTGTGCTTTACTATTGTGCTCTAGATATTAGAAATTTTTTTTAGCAGTTAGATTATTTTCAATAACAAGTAGAATATTCTAATAGTTATTGATGATATTATATTTTGGTATTTGGATATTGAAGGCATTCTAAATATTTCATTCTATATAGATAAGAATGTGTTCAATATAAAAATATCAAATTCTTTTCTTTGTGTTCTTGAAATGAAATAAAAATAAAGTTATAAAGGCTATTTTGCTAAAAAAATATAATACTGCTTATACATTCTAAATAAAATTTTCTTTTAAAACATCATTCTAAAATATACAAGAAAGAAATTGCATCGGTCGTTCAGATATATTTCATCAAGAACTAAGAGAAAAAAGATTATCTTCATTAATAAATGAAATTTCAATGACATTAAATGGAAAAATAACATTTTTCATAGCTTAAGTTTCATTGATTATTAATTATTTATTTAGCATCAATGATTTCTATTTTGCAGTGGCACCACAGATCTCTGGTTTGAAAGACATAACCGTCAGGGCCGGCCAAACTGTAAAAATGGACGCTAAAGTGATCGGTGAACCACCGCCAAAGAAACTGTGGTTCTTAGGAAAAGAACAATTGAAATCAGGAGGAAGAGTTACCATCGAAAGCGAAGATTATCGAACTAAAATCACCATCAATGCAGCTGAGAGGAAAGACGTCGGGGAATACAAACTGTGCGTTGACAATGCGTCTGGAAAAGATGAGGCTATTGTTAATTTAATAGTTTTGGGTAAGTGAAAAGAAAAATATTGTCTTTATCGTGTGTGTTGCAAAATATATGATAAATGTTGGCTTAGAACCTTTTTTTTTCAGCATAATAATAATAATATATATCGAACATAAATATTGTTATATTCTTTCTTAAAATATAGAAATAGTAAAAAAAAGCTTATAACTAATTTCATCAACAGTTCATTATTATTACTAAATCTACCATTATATTTATAAGTAGAATGACTGGTAATGCCTGATTAGGTTATGAAGTAAGATGGTTACAAGTGACTAGGTTATGAAGTAACTAGTTGTCAGTTACTAAATATACCATTATGTTTATAAGTAAAGTGGCAGGTAATAACTGATTTGGTTATGAAGTAACTATGTGATAGGTGATTAGGTTATGGCGTGACTATGTGACTATGTTATGAAATAGCTGACAGATGACTAGATTATGATATAACTAGATAATGATATAACTAGTTGACTAGAATATGATATAACTAGGTGACAAGTCACTAGGTTATGAAGTAAATATATTATGAAGTAATATTATTGTTATTATTTTTATAAAGTATATAAGGAGACAACTTCTGTGAATCACAGTTTTTTAATAACATTCAAGTATCATGGGACTTTAACCACTTTTTGCGCGAGATAGTTTCCTACATATGTAATGTATTATTAAAGGCAAACACAAAGTGCACAATAAAATACTATTTTTTTATGTAATATTTCGTATGAGAAGAATTTATGGTCATAAAAGAAGATAAAGAAGTAATTTAAACTACATATAATTTATATTTGTTCAATATTTTATTAATATTGTCTAAACGCATTGGATAGCTGTTAATAAAATATTTATACTTACAGTTTTCTTTTACATATAAGAAATTTTTTGAAAGATAATGTAATTCATTCACAATTTGTCATAAATTCAATAAATGCCATTCGCAATAAAAAACATTATTATTTCATTTCATTAATTTTATCTATTTCTTCATGATAATGGAAAATCGAAATTATAATTGCGTCAAATGTATAGTCGATTATTTTATTATTTTAAGATTATTAATTATTTAAAATTTTATGATACATATCTCAATTCTAGAAGAATTGGGGAAAATATTAGAAAATCCCTTTTCCTAATTAAATTATTCTTAATTAAGTTTCATTGATTGTGAAAAAATAGTGATATCACTCAGCTTCCTATGATGCAAGTTCTGTCTTAAACTCTTAAAATGTGCAATAAGTTTTGTAATATCAGCACCGTGCATTTCACCTGTTTTGATTAATTGACCTCTATAATTATCTGTTAGATAAACCTGGCAAACCTGGAGGACCTTTAGACATTTCGGACATCAATGCCGAAGGCTGTAAACTAAAGTGGAAAGAGCCTGAGGACGATGGAGGCTCTCCCATTGAGTTCTATGCGGTGGAGAAAATGGACATGGGAACTGGACGGTGGGTTCCCGCTGGACGTTCAAGCAAACCAGAAGTCGAACTTAATAATTTGCTTCCAGGTAACTGACAATACTACTTGCCTTTCAAATACATCTAAACAGAATCGTTACAAATTTGCAACTGAAATAACCATATACTTTTATAATGTATAGCAAAATTTTAAACATGCTTGTTTTATAGGCTTTTACTTATTATTCTCTAGCGATTTATAAAAAATTATTATTCTTTGGCTATTTATAAAAAAAATATTGTAAACCACTTTGCAATATATTTTTTCTGTTCAATCTCTATATCACTATTAGATTTTAGAATTCCATTCAGAGACTAAATATGGCATATTGAGCTCTGGTATAAATCTACTTCATTGTTCCTCTTGAGTTTATCGCCAATATGATAACCCAAGCAAGCGAATGGAATAGTTCTTCCTAAAAAACCCATGCACAATACTGCTTACCTAGGCAGCCTTCTAGAGGCTTAAGTTTGGTGCTTCGGCATTAATGGAATCTTTGTCGAAGTAGATGGGTATATTAAAGCAGATTCGAACCTGTAATGTAATATATACTCGAGGAGAGAAATCTTGCATGCAAATAAAAATTTGTTTAAGATCAGCTTTTAGAATTTGTATGCCTATTTAACAAATATAACTTATCTATATAAATTTTTAGTGAAAGCTTTTAATCGCTTTATATTAACTTGTATGAAAGTTTCGGAATTCTAGCGTTCCAAGGTAAATGCAAAAATTGAACGTTTTTGTCCACATTCATTTTATTTGCTTGTAATTAATAAAAAGGCTGAAACTGATAATAAATTAAGAGAATAAAACAAATTTCAGTCTCATCTTGTTATTTTATCTGAACTTATTATCCCAGTTAATACTATTATTCCAAATACTATATATTATTTCTGTGCTTGTTTATAATAGTTTTTCTGCTTTCTTTAATAGGGCAAGAATATAAATTCAGAGTCATGGCAGTAAATGCTGAAGGTGAATCCACACCTTTGGAAGCCGAAAAATCAATCATCGCCAAGAATCCTTATGGTGTGTATACATACTAATGACTGTATTTTCTGATTTTGTTTCATGAGAGAATGTGACTAAATACAGTTGCAATAACAAACAGGGTTATTAAAAGGATTTTAATTTAAAAAATAGATTTTTTTGTTTATATTGTTCTTAACCCTCCATGTTAGTTGCATTATACAACACTCTAATCAAATAGAATCTATACATAGAATAAAATGAAATTTTTTGAAATCGTCTGTTTGTTTGAACCACAAAAATTCGAGAAATAATTTAACGGCTTTTGGAGATATTTATACCATTTTGTGGAGCATTTATGAGGGATGGTTTTAGTAGATTAAAATCATATCAAAATAAAAAAAATCTAGTTTTATAAGTGCGATTTTAAGTTTGAACTTATTTAACCATCACAAAAACCTCCAATTTTGCATGTACAAAAAGCAAAAGCTGTGGTATGCATATCTGATACATTTCTTTGTTTACATCTGATTTTCAACAAACATTTCAAAACATTTTCTCTGAAAAAAGAAAATCCAACCTTTCCCGAAAGAAGAAAAAACGTTCAGTTTGCGAATATCAGAGAATAATGTCCACACTAAGGTAAGGAAAGTCTTTTGTTGAGCGAAATAACCGTCTTTCTTTAAATCGTACTGCAGTTGAATTGTGGAGACAGAATGAATCTCCTGAAGAGCGAAATGGTCGTCTGTGTGTTGTCTGTGGATATATATTTTTGTCTTTTTAGCAGTCTGAATATTTCTGAACTTGTGCTAAAAATTGCTCGTAATTATTTTTGATAATTTCTAAATATATTTTTATGTTTGTTTGATCTTGACTAACATGCCATGTCATATCGGGTGGAGACTAGACTTAAGTTTAAAGCTAGTTTTGCTTCTTAGGTTGTATACCACGGGCAACACCGTGTGGGTACTTCTAATTAATTTTCATTTTCTTAATTTTTGTATTGAGGCAACATAAAATGCTTTAAAGCCACCTGCAATCGACTAAACACTTCCTATTCATCTAATTTTCTACGGCCGACTATGTACTTTTGAAAACTGATCCAGGAGTGCTCCATATTTTAAGCAAGAAAAAATTAGATTAAACAATACTCTTGCCTTTAAATCAGGCCGTGCATTTCTTTTCTTTTTTTCTATTTCATTTGATGTTGCATCATTAAAATAAAAAATATATATTCTTAAATTTTTTAGGGGGGGGGGTATTGGATTATTTTTTAAAGTTGTATAATATGGATAATTGCAAATGTTCTTGTCGCTTCAATTCACCAGAAATAGTTAATGTTAAAAAAAATTTCCTTCAGATCCTCCTGGCAAACCAGGAATCCCAGAGCCCACTGACTGGGACAAGGAGTGGGTCGATCTGAAGTGGACAAAACCGTTGAAGGACGGAGGCAATCCGATCGTCGGCTACCTCATTGAAAAGAAAGAGAAGGACTCCAGCGTTTGGTCGAAGGCTGCGCAGATCGACAAGCCGGTGTGCGAAGGACGAGTCGAGAACCTGATACCGGGAGAGACTTACCAATATCGAGTCAAAGCCATCAATGCAGCGGGTCCCGGAGAACCCAGTGACGCAACGAAACCCCTCACAGCCAAACCGAGGAAAAGTATGCCGTTCTTTTATTTCAAGATTATTCATTAAGTTTAATTATTTTTTTTAATGCTTATGATAACCGCGTTATATTCTTTGTTTTTGACAAGCGCATACTTCCCAATGAAATATACTCAATAAAAACAACTGTTTTAAAGGACGTTACATTGCAGTGTGAACTTTGAAAGATATTATTTGAAAAATGAAAGCAAAGAGTGGTGCTTAATATAGCACACGTAGCCTGAATTTGGAAAAAAATTGAAAAAACCTTTCATGCTAAATTGATCCATTTGATATACTTATCTAAACTTGCCAAGGGAAAAATGATTGTTCTGATGATGATTTTTTTATTCTATCACGGCAAAATAGTTATTTAAGGACGTTTAAATTTTTTAAAAAAACTCTAATCCAATTATAGTAGTTAATTTAACATTTTATGACAAGAAATATTGTTTTATATATAATTAAAGTAAGAAAACTTTTTCATTGTCTAGTTTAAATGTCACAATAAAAGATCTCATTAAGTCTAAGTTTATCCATATATGTTTCACGGACCTAAATCTCAATATGTCTGAATACAGGCTTCATTTTTACAAACTACAAAATAGTCAAAAAAAAAAACACCTGAAGAGTAATAAAGAGTTTACAAAATTTTTCATAAATGTATATTATCATAAAAATGATTGAAACTACTTGTAAAAGTTGTAAATGAATGAATCTCACAGTAATGGAGAGTCCATATTAAGTGAAAATTTATATTAATTAAAATTTGTCTTTAAGAAACAAAAACAATTAAAAAATTAACTAAGACCTCTTGTACAGAAAAAAACCGATTTTATAATTATTAGATTTAATATTTTTTTATGATATTTATACATTGAATCTGTTTAAACATAAATTAAATAAAATGTTAATAAAATGTTAAATAAAATGTAGTTAAAATTAATTTTTAAAAACAGTACTTTAATTATTTTTTTAATCCAAAGCTTATTATAAGTGTCACTATGATTTTTTTCTTTGAGTTATTAAATGCATACAATTTTTCAAAACACATTTATTTCAAAGTGTATAATTTTTTTTCTTTATAACATTTTCGCTTTGATGATTTTCGGTATAATGTTGACTTTAGATCATTAACCGTCATTTTGATTTACTTATATACTTTAACCTAAATTTTGGTTGACTACTTTGGAAATTTTTATTTTAATATTTTTACAATAGTTAGACTTTATGAAAGCTGTTTCTACATTAACTATTTTCAATAAATTCCTTTGATTATTTATGATTAATAACTCTTAATTTGATATGATGATATTCAGAAAATAAGACTGAAAATAAATCACTTCAATTTTTTTTCTTCCTATCAACAGTGCCGCCAAGAATAGATCGCAGGACATTGAAGCCAATCACGGTGAAAGCCGGTCAGCCATTCTCATTGGATGTAAAAATCGCTGGTGAACCTCCTCCCACCGTGCGCTGGATGTTGAAGGACGGTCCAGTGCCGGAGAGGTATGACTTCCAGATCAAAAACGTGCCCTACAACTCCAAGATCGAGTGCGAAAAGGCCGAGAGGAAGGACAGTGGCATCTACAAGATCTTCGCTAGCAATCCTCATGGGCAAGACCAGGCCGATGTGGAGATCACGGTTCTTTGTAAGTGTGATGCTTCCTTTAAGCCATGTTTCATTATATTAGGTTGGGGAGAAAGAAATCAATTATTGTTTTACAGCCATCTACTGAGAAAACGATTGATTTCTTTTTCCATTATTTTCAAAAATTCTATATAGAAAGAAAATAATGGAAATAAATGGAAAATAAAGGAAAGAAATCCATTATTTTCTCGGTAGATGACTGAAAAATAGTAATGGATTTCTTTTTCCCCAACCTACTACTATTTAAAATATATTTTATAGTTAAAAAATATATTTGTCAATAAATTAAAAGGAAATTTTCTCAAAAATTTAATGAATATTTCATATGTGAAATGCCTATATCCCAATAAAATTACCTATTAATGGGCTAAGTTATAGTGCTGGATTAGAGAATGAAGATTATAAAATAAGCTAGACGGTTATCTGTATTTAAATATAGTTCTTTCATTTTATGTTTAGTACCTTTTGATTCTTGCACCAATAAAAATACTCATTAATTAATCCTTAAACTATAAAATTATTATTTTTTAAATATTTTTAATACTAATTGATAGAAATTTGACTTCTTTTAATATTAATTGGAGATACTTTTAATGTTCAGCGATATAACATTTTAATTTCAGAACTATTGAAACTTTTTTACACTAACTGTTTAAAAAAGATTTTTAACATCTATAAATTGCAATCTCAGTTAAAATATGCTATGTTTCCATGAATTTCAATCTTGAAAATTGATTCGCTTGAATTTAATATTAGAGTCTTAAACACATTTTGCAAATAAAAAAAAACATAAAACAATATTTAGTTAAATGAGATTATATATGCAATTTTTGTGCTATGCGAAGTGGCAATCCTCAAATTAGTTGATTAATTTCAATCAAATGTTATTTGATTTATTATTAAAACAAATAACACTATATATGTTAACACTAGATATATTAGTAAAAACGAATAACACTAAATGCATTTCTGGGATCATAGTTAAGATTGAAATAAATACTAATATTCATTAGTGTAAAGTTTTGCAAAACCATCTGAAGCAATTAAATTTTTCGAACTTAAAATAAATTTTAATACAAAAGTTTTACAATAGGGGATATATAATAAAATATTGCATATATGGATTTAAAAGCAATCGTAAATATTTACCAGTATTAGCTTAGATGACGTCCTGTTCATCTGATAGTGGTTCAGATTACGAGGTCCTCATCAAAATAGGCCTAGAATTGCTCTAAAGTGGGACATTATATAGCTAAAAACTTAATATTATAACTTAAATAAAATCAAAACAATAATTATATATATAACTTAAAAGTAAACTACGGTCAGTGTAAGGTAAATGAATATTACGTTATGAGCACATCATCAATGTAGTATTCTATAAGGTAGCAAGATAGTGAAGCACAAATCATTTGCCTCTTTAAACACACACTGTTTACATCTCACCTCTGATCAGCTGTAAACTCCGAAATTCTCAAGTGATTCAACATGATACCTGTCCTGCTTCATTATTTTTATCCTATATTTTAAGTGAAATTAAGATAGGAAATGAGGAGGAGAGGCTTCCTTGTAATAACAAAAATAGTAATTTATCAATTGCCTCGATGGTAAAAGAAATTCGAATATCAAGTAAGGTTCATTTTTGAGAAAATAAACTGCTTATTGAAATACTGCTTTCGTTGAATGAAAATATTATTATTTTAATAATTGATATCAGCGTCAATGTTGGTGCTACCGGATTTGACCATAACCCCCCCTGGCGCACTTTTCAAAATCGTCAACTTTCCGCGCTATTGCGTCTTGTCTCCCGAGGAAGATATCCTCCAACGAGACCATCAGGTTGCCATATTTGGTGTTAAATCTCCTAGGCGAAAAGGGGGTGATGTTCTCTCCGGATCAAGCCAAATATCAATTGATTATAAACATTTTTTCAGCCAAGGCATCGAAACCAGAAGGCCCATTAGAGGTGTCCGATGTGAAGAAAGACGGCTGCAAACTGAAGTGGAACAAACCCAAAGACGATGGTGGACATCCATTGGAGGGATACTTGGTTGAGAAACAAGATCCCGAGAGTGGCACCTGGGTGCCGATAGGAAAAACGCATACTCCTGAAATGGAAGTGACCGGACTTACACCAGGAAAGGCGTATAATTTCCGAGTCAAAGCTTTGAATCCTGAAGGAGAATCCGATCCTTTGGAAACATACACACCAATTATTGCCAAAGATCCTTTCAGTAAGTCTGATCTATATGTTTTTTCGTCCTATTTTTATTCTATTTCTACTTGCACTCAAATTCCTTGACAATAAAAAAAACCTATAAGCTATTTAGAAAAATGCATGAAATAAATTATCAAAAAAAAGTGATTCTGTGTACAAATTTAAAAAAATTGAAATCTGCCATCGTAGATTTTATATCGTCATGTGAGAACATTATTTTTTATTCCAAATAAAATTATTACTTAAGCTTTGAACTAAACTAAACAGCAAATAATGACAAAAAATGTTCGAATAATTATTATAGAATGTTAATTAAGAATCTAAATAATACATAATTAATCATAAATATTTATCACAGTTACCAATGATTATTATCTAATGTCGTTCTCAAATTTCAAGTATATTATTTCTGAACTTTAAAATGAGATATTAAAATTTCATAATGAATGTAAGTTACAAAATAAAAGACATTTCAAATTCTATTTTTCTATTCCTATTATTAACAAAAATATAAAGAAAATTTATCCAATGAATATTTTAAAATGTTAGTTGCCATTAAAAAGAAACGAAGACGAACTATTCTGTAGAAGTTTGTATAACATGTATTTTTTGTGTTAAATACGTTTTTATATTTACAAATTAAATGTTATCAATTATGTAATTCTGGTTGACTAAAAACCATTTTAATAAAAATTTTAGATTATATAATTAAATTTTTATTTAAACCTTAGTTCCAAATTAAGATTAATTTTCTAATCTGCTTTATGCTTAATATAGATTTTCTCACATACGTCTGAAAAGTAAAAAAAAAAAGAATTTTATATTCTAAATTTAAGTTTATAAGGTACTCGCGTATTAGACCGTCGATCTTTATCGCTAATTTTGAAGGCGTCGCCAATGAATTGCTTAACCGCCAATAATGGCAAAAAATGGCCATTATTTAAAAAATTGTTCAAACCTTAAATGTCGTCCACCATTTTGTTGGTTTCGTTGGCGTTGGCGGTTTGTCGCCAAATTTGAATCCGTCACCACTGAGTAATTAAACCGTTGGCATCGACGGTCTAATACGTAAGTACCATTGATAATATTTGTTTCATATATATACAATCGGTTTAAGTATTGTTATTTTATTACAGAGGAATCCGGTGCCCCTGGAAAACCGGAAGTAACTGACTGGAATAAGGACCACGCTGACCTAAAATGGACTGCACCTGAAAATGATGGAGGCGCTCCTATTACAGCGTACGTCGTCGAGAAGAAAGAGAAAGGAGGACCGTGGGAGAAGGCTTTAGAAGTGCCAGGAGATAAATTAAAAGCTACTGTACCTAATTTGGCGGAAGGAAAGGAATACGAATTTAGAGTAGTGCCGATCAATAAGGCTGGACCTGGCGAACCCAGCGATCCTTCCAATGCAATTATCGCCAAACCACGATTTTGTGAGTATCTTCTTTCAATCCTTTTCATTTTAAATTATTCTAATAGTTTTCCAATTTCAGCACTTCTTTAACTTTAAAAATTTGAAATATTCTGTTCATTGTGCAAATTGAAATGTTTCATGCTGGAATTGCATTGTGGCATTTATCATATTAAGTCACGATGAAAAACCTTGCTGTATTTGAAAATCTTAATGCAATTTAAATTTCAGTTGAATACTTGGTTTTATTTATTATTTCAGGTAAATCTAAAATACTTTTATAGGCATTAAAAAATCAATACATAATATACATTTTATTACCAGTTTTAGATTTTCCATAGAAAAATATTTCATGATTTTCCATAACATTGGCTAAAGAATGTATTGAGAGAAACCTCCTATGCAAACTTAATAAGTTTCAGTAAAAAATTAGATTTTATAACCACATTTAAATATAAACGTGCCATTTTAAAATAATGTTTATGATTAAAGTGGTCTTGTTTTTCTCTTTCAGTGCGACCGACTATTGATCGATCGATGTTCGATGATTTGACAGTAAAGGCCGGACAGCCGATCAAGTTTGACGTGAACGTGTCCGGCGAACCACCTCCGACGATCACTTGGCAAGTGAACGATCGCGACCTGAAGGGAGAAACGAGAACGACACTGGAGAATGTCGATTACAACACCAAACTTACGATTCGTCGCGTAACCCGTGCTGACAGCGGGCGATACACAATCAATGCTGTTAATGAAAGTGGAAAGGATACAGCCACAGTTTCTGTACTTGTGGTTGGTAAGTGCTTCTTTAATTTAAAAAGCCATATTCATTCTTAATTCCCTTTTACAATTCAAGGAATTTTTTTCAAAGAGTATATCTTACTTATCTCTTAATGATACTAATGAGATCAAAGTACCTTACTACTATAATTAATCGTATTTTGATCTTAGCTACAGATAATTATTCGATTCCTGCTATTAGTTCACACTTTCCCTATGCGTATTTTGTTCAAATTTTCAATCGTTAAAAAATACATTTTATTCTTCCTCTCAAGTTCAAATATATATTTTTAAACTTGAAGTGAATAACACTTGATGCCAGTACATTTTTTTTTCAAATATTAATTCATTAAAAATAAAATTAAGGAAGTTTATAACATTCTATAAGTGAGCAGTTCGGTTTCGAACCAACAGATGACGCTACGAAAACTGCTGAACTTTTTTTAATTCCTACTATTAATTGGTTATTAAGAATTGACTTACAATTTTTTATATATATTTCTTGTTTTTATAGTAATTACGCAACAAAAGCCTTAACTAAATTTAATCTGGCAGTTTTAAATCAGTAGATCCGCTGCTAAAAAAACATGGGCTGCCTTAATTTAGAAAGTAATATTATTAAGGTACACTTCAGATTTAGTTTCCAGTATGGTGGTTGGTTCTTTTTCTCATGTTGGGCTCAAAAATTGCTTTAATGTTTACTGGGTGCGATACTAGTAATGAGTCATATCTCTTTATGAGAGGTCGCTGCGAATATGCAATTGATAATGGAGTATTATGTGTCAATTACCCAGCCGAATTTTATTTTTCACCTTGGCTGGACCATTCGGTTCAGCCCAAATGCTAAGACAGGTTGAAAGTTTACCTCACATAATTCGAAATATTAGCTTAAAATAATCAGCAGTAATATTATGTACTATTGAAATTAAAATAATAGTTATTCTTTTCATATAAGGATAATGAAATTAAGGGGGAAATTGTCTTGTTTCTTTAAAATAATACCATTTCATTTAAAACAGCTACTTTTTTATTTTTGTTTTTTCTGATTGAATTTGTTTGCCTTCATATTATCAAATTATTAACTACTTGGTTTGCAATAAGCAAATAAAAATAAATACCAATATCAAAGAAAATCACTGTACATTTAATCAAACTTTTGAAATCAGTTTTAGGTAAAGTCTTCATTATTTATTCTAATTTTAATCTTTCTGATACTCAGGATTTGCATTTGAACGTTATTTCACTCTCCTAACCTCCAGAGAACCAATCGCCAACACCTATCCTCAGTTCATTATTGGACCATGATTCCAAGTTAAAGCTTATATTCTTAAAAAATTACTTATTAATTTTAACATAAAATACATATCAAAGCAATAAACAAGAATCAAACTACGAATGTTTGACTTAAATTTGTTCTTGTTGTTTCTAATGGCACTTGCCACGGACAACTCGCTGATGCAGCGGATTTTAAGCCGAGAGTACATCTCTTGTTTTTGAAAGCAGCACCAACTAGGGATAAGAGTACGACTTAGCTACACACTCATCACATTCGTTTGCATGGCCCCTATTTACAGAAAATCATATTCACACGTCTCACAAAAAGAACAGATGAAGAACAACCATACCCGAACCAGGATTCGAGCCCAGAACGCCCAAATCACAGAGAAAACGCTCTACCCCTGGAACAGAACGTCGGCCTGACTTAAATCTTAAATAATTAAGCTTCTTTACATATATTTTTAATGACAAGATATGATTTAATATCTAATCTGTGACTTTTTTGACTGTTGATTTATATTTTTTGATAGAATTATGTCTGAATCAAAATTGATTTTTGTTAAAAGTGAATAGTAGCATATTAATCGGTGGTTTTTCGTGATGATGTTAGATGCTCCACTTGCGCCTGAAGGCCCACTTGAAGTATCGGACGTCCACAAGGAAGGTTGCAAGCTGAAGTGGAAGAAACCCAAAGACGACGGTGGTGTACCACTGCAAGGATACGAAGTGGAGAAAATGGATCCAGAAACGGGTACTTGGCTACCAGTTGGAAAGACAAGAGAACCAGGTAAGAAATAAAGTTTCATTATTAAGAAAGTTCTTTTATTTGTCTTGAAGTTGTATATCACATGCAATTTACGTTGAAATTACTTTGGAATTAAAATATTTTATAAATTTTCAGAGATGGAAGTTACTGGTCTCACCCCTGGTAAAGATTACAAATTCCGAGTGAGGGCAATTAACAAAGAGGGTGAATCAGATCCTCTGGAAACGAAACAACCAATCACCGCAAAGAATCCTTTTGGTATGTACCAGCCTTTAACAGATGCTTCATTCTTCTCGAAATAAATCTTTTTTTTAAGTGGTATTATTCTTGAAATAAAAAAATTATGAATATTAGTTCTTAAATGGTCCTTAAATATATGTATTTTTTTTATCTTTCAATTCTGAAGCAGATAATTAAAACTATCATTATTTCTATACTTATGTAGACGAACCTGGAAAGCCGAGCAAACCAGAGGTCACTGATTGGGACAAGGACCATGTTGACCTGAAGTGGACTCCGCCAGCATCTGATGGTGGATCTCCAATCACGGGATATATTGTAGAAAAGAAAGATAAATGGGGAGACTGGGAGAAAGCTTTAGAAGTTCCTGCTGACGAGACAAAGGCTACTGTGCCGAATCTGATACAAGGCCAACCTTACGAGTTTAGAGTGAAAGCTGTGAATAAGGCTGGCCCTGGGGAACCTAGCGCTCCTACTGATCCTGTTATTGCAAAATCAAGAAAAGGTAGGTGTATGTTTGTTACCAAAAAGAAATTATTAGTTTTATTGCTCTTTGTAATCCACGAAGATTACTAGTCTAATTTTCCAGATTAAAATAAATTTATCCTCTTAATACTCGGGAATAATTGCCTTCTTAAAAGGTGTAAAATACCATTACATTTGCCTCTAAATCATTTATTATTAATCTTAATCAAGCGGTTTTATCATCTATATTTTATTTTTTCTGCATTGGAAAGAAATTCTTATAAAAAATATCTCATTCCCTTTATAAATAAGCATTAAATCAAATGACTTTCTTCCGTTAATTTAAACGCTATTAATTTCTAAAATTAATCTATCTATCAGAAAAATCAGATCTATTACGTCTCTAAAAAGTACAATCTTGTAGAGGATCTAAAATGGAATTCACTTGTAAATAGTTTTATAAACTTTTTGTTTCTAGCTTCACATTTTGACTGTTACTGCAAATGTATAATTTCTGTATTAAATCAAATAAAATATTTAATTTCATATCTATGACATTTCAAAATCATCACATACTTTTCATTTTTCATTTCAGTGCCACCAAAGATCGATCGAACAAACTTAAACAAAATTCGAGTGAAAGCTGGACAGTCCTTCCACTTCGATGTGAATGTCACTGGTGAGCCTGCGCCTACAACGGCTTGGCTCAAAAATGGAAAGAAAATCCTTTCCAGTGACACAATCAAGCTGGAGGATGTGCCATATAACACTAAACTGTCAGCTAAGCACGTGAGGCGAGGAGATGGTGGAAAGTATACTATTGTTGCCACTAATGAACATGGAAAAGATGAAGCAGATGTCGAAGTAACAGTCCTTGGTGAGTTAATTATAATTATGTTTGTTTGTGTTTCATTAAATTATAAAAATTAAATGCCAAATAATTATTACTTAGATCACATCCGTGAACATTTAATTACCCCCATTAATGAATGTTTTTATGTCAAATTTAAATAGAAAATGAACATTTTATATTCCATCTTAGATATTACGCTATTTCATACGATAAAATTTTTTAAATTGAAATTACATTAGATGTGATGAATTTACATAATGTTATTCCGATCAAAACTCTCAGTTTAATAATCTTGTATTCCTAGAAAATTAATTATTTTTATTTTACAGTTTTCATTAATAAATTGTATTCTTTGCATCTATCTTATTTTCTAATTCAAACTGAATTGATCTTAATTCCTATTCAAATAAAAATGTGTTTTAATACTTTCATATTAAAAACTAATATTAATTATCAAATGAAAATTAACCAAATATTAATATTTCTGCCATCAATTACTTGTGTGGAGAAAGTTTCTATAATAGTGGCGTTCTAATTAAACGTTATTTAACAATAATAAATAAGTTTTTAAATTCTCTTGTTATTTTTAAATATATCAGTACTCAAATAGAGATGAAATGGAATTACTTTTGCGAAACAGAATTTGTCAACACTTTTTCCCCCACAGATCACCCATCTCCACCTAATGGACCTCTAAAAATAGAAGATGTCCACGCAGAAGGCTGCAATCTCAAATGGTTCCCTCCTTCAGACGACGGTGGAGCTCCGATTGACCACTACGAAGTGGAAAAGTTGGATCCACAAACTGGCCAATGGGTGCCGGCTGGAGAAACAATTGGTGCAGATACCAATCTTAAAGTACGGAAACACAAACATATGATAAAATTTGTATATTTTACCCATTTTGTATCCTCCAAGTTTCTACTCTCTTCTCAAATCTTTCTTTCTTTCTCTGTAATTATATTTGGTTTCAGTTTTTATGGAGTTTCAGTTCTGCTTTTTTCTAAAGTCACTAAAACAAATAAATCAAATTTTTCCGAACTTGATGTACATGATGAAAACCGTAACATAATTTTCATTGACGGAACAATTATCTCTCTTAAAAGTTCAATATATAACACTTGTCCTTCTCTCTCTGTAGTCACAAACATATAATGTTAAATATATGTTATATTTCGATGAAATATTACCATTGAATAATCGATAAAATATTACTTTTGCCATTACCAAATTGACTGCTTAAATTAGATGGTAATTTGTTTTGAATATTTTAAATTTAAAGATTGAAAATTTTTATTTTCAATAACGTAAAATAAAATAACTTTATTGAAATTTCCTTCAAAATAAAATATTAAATTTTGGAATTTTTTGTGAAGTTTTTATTTTTTTCAAGTTTAATGGAAAAGTTAATTGTTAATTCTTATTGCTCAACACGAAATTATTAAAAGCTAGTAAAATATATGGTTTATAATAATTTTCTGCAAAATCAATTGCTACTTAAAAATCATATTAGTTTAAGGTTTGCGTTTTAACTAATGCATTTTTACCTATTTTTCCTAATGGCTTTAAATATCTTTATTTTGTCATTTATGTTTCAGTATCCTGCAAGAAGTTTTACATTTTTGGTAATTGCATTAAAATTTACATGAAAAACTGCAAAGTATTCCATTTGTAATAACTCTTTGAATCTTCTCTTTGTTGAAATGTAGCCAAATTATTTTAAAATTTTACAATTTTTTAAAAACTGGTTGTAACTTTAAAATGTATTGTATTTCTGTTTGACACTTTTTAAATAATAGCTGATATTTTCTGTTTTTATCTTCAGGTGAAAGGTTTAACTCCAGGAAAAGAATATAAATTCAGAGTAAAAGCAGTGAACAGATTGGGTGAATCAGAACCATTAATGGCTCATCAACCTATTTTGGCCAAGAATCCTTACGGTAAGGGTTTTTTACTCATGTTTTGAAAACAAGTTTAAGTTAAAGCAACTTCATTGCTTTAGTATTTAAATGATCAAAGATAGATAAATCATGTTATTGAAGCAAGATTTTTAAGACTTTTTAATAATAATCTTCCAAAACAGAATTTATAAATTTCTGTAAATGTGTAACTAAAAATTAGTATCTCTTAGTAGCTACAACGCATTTTAATAATATGTTGAATATTAAAATGAAATACTAAAGCCTTAACGCCTTTTCTTTTACACGTATACTAAAGCTAATTGAAAGAAGCATAAAATGAAGAGGAAATGGGTTATAACAAAAGATAAGAAGGGTGGGTGAACGACAATTATTTAAAATTTTCTCTTACTTTTCAAATATTGCTTGCTAGATTTTGCAATCCCAGTCGAAACACAGAAAAAAATTTTATAGATCACTTTTTTGTGCGTATTGAGCATTTTTGAGGCCGGTTTCGAACTTTTGGGATGCCGAGAATGGCAGCATGAAACAATAATTTGATTTACTTTAATATTATATAGAAGTACATGAAGTTTTTGTGACCAAATGATAATTATAGAATTAAATAATAAATTATCTTTAACCCTTTATTTACCGAATTGTGTTGCCAGCAATTTTTCAACTTCATTTTTGGGCTAGTAGTTAAATTTCTTTGCAGAATAATAACAAGAAATAAAATTTTAATTAATAGAAATATCTTAATTAATTTAATTTTTAAATAAATATTTTTGATTTCTACTTTTACCTTATATTAACTTTTAGCTATTTGGTTTCACATTATCAGTGTTTTTTAGAATGCCATCGGCAAAAATAGTCGTATTACGACGGTGTAAGCCAGATTTAAATGGTGCTTTTAAGTACCGTTTGTTAATTGCATAAAATGATGATTTCTGAGTGAAGAAAAAGATGACAAAGGATACAAAAAATTCACAGAGAATGTTAACAATTTGGATTTCACACTCAAGTATTGCCTCCGAAATTCATTAATATTTGTATTATATGTTTCAATCATTATTTTTATTCTCCCAACTAAGCCAATACCATAGATTGTAGAGCAATCGGAAAACTTTGTCGTTTTTCAGATCCACCTTCACCTCCTGGTCAGCCTGAAATTGCTGATTACGACAAAGATTTCGTCACCCTGAAGTGGAAAAAGCCACTGAATGATGGCGGTGCACCCATCACTGGCTACATTGTTGAGAAGAAGGATAAGTACAAGTATGTTTATCTTTTAACTAAGATATAGTCGGATCTAAAATTCCTTGAATGTATTTAGCACGATCAAATTCATTTGAAACTTTTTAAATCGTTTTTCTCTTGAGAACGATAGAAATATTAAAATAAAGTACTTTTTTAAAGCTTATTTTTTTAAAAAAAGGTATTTAAGAAAAAGATACTAACTTTTAATTTTTTTTCTAATACTTTTGAAACTTGCACTTTCTTCATGCCTACGTAAAATAGTAAAAAAATATATGATAGACAGAAATTTTCTTGATAGAATCATAATCATAGATTCATTCATTATTTGCTAGAAAATATGCATTGATAATGATATATACGAAATTTATGTTTACATTTTACATTTGAAGCAAAATTATCAAACATCTTACAAAATAATTCATAATTTTTAAATGTTTATTTTTATGAAGATCAGCATTTGTATTTTGAGATGTAAAATTTGCTTTTTTTATTAAATAAAATTTGTTAAAATCGGATAAAAGATCTTAAGAATTGTTCAAAACTGGGCATGGCATAAAAAACGTTTTCTTAAGTTTTTGGCGGTTTATATTATTTTTAAAAATTAATTAAATTCGATATAATATTAACTATTTTTTTACTTCTGTAATTTTAACTAATTCGTAATTTTAAAGATAACTATACTTGTGCCTTTTTTAAAGATTATAGCAATAAATTAAAATATTATATAAATTAATCTTTACACTGCTGGTCTATTCGTTTTCTTATATTATTGTACAAATGCTGAAATGTCTATGAGTGATTAGTGTTTTTTAATAGAAAAAGGAGCATTACCTTTCTTTAGATCTTTGATACAATTTACTATATAGTTTAATAAAGTAAAAAGATAAAAACAAGATATGAAACAAAAATACGGTTAAATATTTTACTATTGACATTGAATTCACGTGCTGAAAAATGTATTTTAAATTTTCACAGTCCTGATTGGGTGCCAATACAAGACGTACCTGGAGACGAAGAACGAACCACTATTCCTGATTTAGTTGAAGGCAACCAGTACGAGTTCCGTATAAGGGCTGTCAACAAGGCGGGAACCAGCGAACCCAGTGAGCCCACAGCTCCCCACACCGCCAAACCCAAAAAACGTAAGCGTGGTTTATATTATTATTGATATAATTTGAAAAGGGGGAAATTGGATCTCCCCGTTCTTTGTCTGGATTTACGTATATTTCTTTATTATTTCAGAGCCTCCCAAGATTGATCGCAATGCCATGTTCAACATACGTATCAAAGCTGGTAAAACTTTCGAGCTTGATGTTCCTGTGAGCGGTGAACCACCTCCGACTAAGAAATGGAACATAGGCACTAAGGAATGCGAAACCTTACCCAGATGGACTGTGATCAATCAGGACTACAGTACTAAATTATCTGTCCGAAATGCAGAGAGAGGAGATAGTGGTCAACTCACACTATCTGCTAGGAATCAACATGGCAATGACTCGGCAACTATCACCATCACAGTTCTTGGTATGTCACCCATAAATTTGCCCGAAAGAATAAAGAAAAGTTTATTTTGTTTTGCACTAAATAATATTTTGTATTAATAAAAGACCCGTTCTTAATGCATTAATAGAAATTATATCATTTGGTAAAATTCATATTTATTCTCATATATTAATAAAATAGCATAGTATACCTAAAATATCAACAGGAAAATACTTAACATCTATACATAATATAAAATGTTTCCTGAAAGCGTTTGTATGTTTAAACTACAAAAACTCTTGAGATAGTTAACGGATATCGAAAATATTTATACCATTTTGTATAGTATTTATTGGGGGAGGATTTAGTTCATCAACGTCAAATAAAAATAAAAAATGAGTTTTGTAATTGAGATTTTAATTTTGTACTTATCCTCCCATGCGTGGTATGCACATAGGATACATTTCTTTCTTTACGTCTGATTTTAAATGAGCGATTCAAAAGTCATTCGGCCTCCAAAAAAGGAAATCCAACCTTGTCCTGAAGAAGAAAAAAGCTTTCGGTTAATGAATATTAGAGAAATTATGTCCACGTTTAGGGAAGGAGAGTATTTTGATGAGCGAAATAACTGTATTTCTTTAAATCGCTCTGCAACTGAATTGCGGAGACAGAATGAATCTCCGGAAGAGCTGCGTTTTGTCTGCGGACGTATCATATTTTTACCTTTGTAACAGACGAAATATTTCTGAATGTGCTGTAAAAAATTGTTTTGGAGTCATTTTTTGATAATTTCTAGATATATTTTTATATTTGTTTGATGTTGCGTGATATGCCCACATCATATCTGGTAGAGGCTAGGCTTAAATTTAAAGCTATTTTTTCTTCTTGGATGCTGCGACACAAACAACGTCGTGTGGGTAATGCTAGTTAAATAATGAATAATAATCTACAAATGCTTTTCATTTCGCAGCTCCACCTTCCGCCCCGGAAGCTATGCAGATTAGCAACGTGACTAAGGATGGATGTCTTGTAGCTTGGAAACCACCAAAGGACGATGGTGGGTCCGAGATCTCCCACTACCTGGTGGAGAAAAAGGATACCGAAACTGGTAAATGGGTACCCATTGGGGAATCGATTAACCCTCAGATCAGAGCAGATAAACTGATCGAAGGACATGAATATCAGTTCAGAGTGCGAGCAGTCAACAAGGAGGGAGAATCCCCATGGTTGTTAGGAAGAGAGCCAATTGTCGCCAAAAATCCATTTGGTAATTAAAAACTTTTTGTTTCGAATGCCTTGTCTAATACTTCTCTGTTTACAATTACTAAATTCATTCACTATCAGTAAAATTTCTAACTTTTGCCCTGATTGTCCAAATTTTATGTTAAGAAAAATAAAAAGTTACAGCTACATGATGTCTTGCTGTTGGAAATTATAGTACAAACTTTTGTCATGACATGCCTTATGGTTTGTAGTAAATAAATTAATTCTTTCCCTCCCTATGACATTTTTCTTTCTGAAGAACCTGAAAGATACTTCAGATGCTTACGCGTTTCTAAATTATTTTTTCATTAAAAATTAATTATTGTTTAACGACTTAATTGAATGATCAATATCAAACTTTTTTTAATTATATTCATGAATTAGACCCATCACTCTAATTGAAAAAGATTGAACAAAAGTCTTGTTTTTGAACTAAATAATCAATTTATATATTTATATATTTTTGAACAAATGAGGTTGTTTTAAGTAGTGATATATTTCAAAATCGCCTATTTTCATTTGCCCAAAAATAAATATTATGTCTTTCTAGTAACAAAATCTTATGATTATTTATAGTAAGAAAAAATTGTAGAACATATTCAAAACATTTAGTCTTTTTTCTTTTCAATCCAAACGATTTGTTTACTCTCACCCTATGTATATATATATCGTGTTCAAATTTTCAATCGTTAATAAAGTACTTTTTATTGATCCACTCTAGTTCAAATACATTTTTTAAAACTTGTAGTGGATGACACTTGAGATTAATACATTTTTTCAAATATTAATTCATCCATCAAATTTAATTTATTTTTAATACTTTAAATAAAGTTTTTGCAGTTTATGCTAAAAATTAAAATCAGTGGGCAATCAGTTCAATGGGTAAAATGCAACGATTTCGGTATTTTTCACGTGAAGGTGAAGAATGCGAGTTGAATTCTCAAGAAAAATGAATAATTTTTTGATAAATTATTATATTAATTGTAAATATTTAATAAAAAATAATTAAAATAAAAAAATTCTTTGTTAACCTTAGTAAAAATTGACTTATAATTGTGCATTTTTTATATTAATGGTCAAGGTTTTTATCTAAAATTGTACTGTCGATTGTTCACAAATGTTTTTCCATTTGTTTCTTTTTGTTAAATAAAGATGCTACCATAATTAAGACGTAGTAAAAACTTGCACATATGACATTAAAATTGCTGTTTTGTTTCCGTTAATCGAAAAATTTCCATTTAACTCTCCGGTGCAAATCAACTTTGGAATGGCTTCTACCTCATTTATCCCTAACAAATTCGTGATTTGTTTACTCAAATGAATATAAAAACGGTATACGATGCTGTAAGATAGTTCATTTATTTGATATAATTACATATCTTTTCATTATTCTTATAGTTACACATATTCAGCATTTTACTTCGATTCAACGCAACAGTTTCTGAACATTAAATGCCACTGCCGTTAGTTGCCTCTTGAATAAACTGCCATTATAAGTTTTAACCATTGACTGAAATTCCTTTTAAATTTATATATACTTTAATTCTCATTAACAAAAATTTCCTAATTTAATACAAGAAGCAAGGCACCTCAATGTAAGCATAGCAGTCCGGTTTAATTATTTCCTCTTGTATTCTTACAGACCAGCCGGATAAACCCGGAGCACCTCAAGTCGTGGACTGGGACAGTGGCCAAGTAGATTTGGCTTGGAATCCACCACGAAGAGATGGTGGTGCTCCTATCACTGGCTACATTATCGAGAAGAAACCGAAGAACAGTCCCATTTGGGAAGAGGCCGCCAGGGTGGACGGAAACGAAACTCGCGCCACCGTGCCAGGGCTTAAAGATGGTGACGAATACGAGTTCAGAGTGACAGCAGTCAACAAAGCTGGACCCAGTGAACCTAGTGAACCGTGTGCACCAGTTCTTATCAAGCCCAAATATTGTAAGCACTGATTTTTCGCTTTCCTTCCCACAATTAACTTACATAATTTTTAATTCATTCCATTTTTCTCTTGCTTTTACAAAATAAATATATAGATAGATAAAGGAAGTGAAAACATCTAGATTTCCCGCTCTGTTTTATCATTAAAATTAAAAATAGATCAGTTTTATTTATTTATTAAAGTTTTATGAGAAATCTTAAAAAATAAATAATTTAGTTTCTTTGAAATTATTTATTTTCTAAAAAATATTTTGTTTAATTTTGACGGTTAACATTTCAAAGGGACATTCAATTGACGAATATTTGATATTCAGAAAAAAAATTATAAACAAACATAACATATTACGACTGCACGACTTTTATTTTATGCTAGTTTGATAAAAAAAATTCCTACAAATTTGGCACCTTTTATTAGATTGATTAGCTAGTAATTTATTAGATATTAGTAGTTTATTAGATTGATTAGCTATTATCATGCAATTCTAGTGCATTTTTGTGAAAAACGAAACACTTTCTTTCCTAGTAAGTGAATTTTAAGTTTTCTGATAAGTTTTAATTTTTAATAATGAAGTTTAATGTTTTTCACATTTATATTCAAAACTGAAAAGCTTCGATTTCATAAGAAAAAATAATTCAATTTGCGTCTTTCTATATTTTAAAATTTTTACTTTACATATCTGATAAACAATTGACAATATATTTAAAATATATTAATAAATGCTTTAAATTTGTTTAGATACGTTTACTCTTAACCTATATGCATAATGATATCTCTAAATCTAAATTAAGTCCTAATTAATTTCCTAATTATTATCTTAATTTAGTTCATATAAACTTCATTCTAAAATGTTCTTTTATTCTCTGATCCAATTCAATCTTTTTTTTATTTAATTAATGCTAAAAGTTATTAAATCTGTGATTCTCACACTCCGACTGAAGAGATAAAAAAATTCCAGGCTAACAAATTCTTTTAAAAGATACCTATATTCCCCTTACCTAAAACGACACAGGTAAAGCTTGCATGAGATTGGAATATCATAGTACATAATCACAGGTGAAAATTATTTCGCACTTTTTCGATCTTATGTGGGCTGTAGATTGACGTGCTTCTTGTTGGCACATAAATTATGCCTCCCCACCCGAATGGAATAAACGTGAAGTTTAAAAATCCAAAGTGCCTTCTCTTTCTTCTGATACGAAACTGCTATAAAACATTTTTTTACCTTATATATAAACACATAACTATATAAAATATAAAATTGCATTTTTTGTTTAATTTATTGACTCTCTGAATGATAATAATTATGCTTTGCACACTGAGCGTTTGTCTTCGGTTTTCCTCCATCACATTGAAAAAAATCAGTGTTAAGCACGAATAAATAAGCCATTTTAAGTGCTAAATTAAAGTATGTTTATGATTTGTCTGAATAAGAATTAAATTTTACACGGTGGTCATTGAAATTCAAAATCATGTCAAGTAAACCCTGGGAAAGGACGTACACCTATTGTAAAGTGGCTGTCTGAATGTATGGATAGAGGTTATAGCTCCCCTAGAAGTTTATTAAGGAATATACAAAAATAATTCAAGAAATAAAGGAGATAGACCAAAAAATGCAGTTAGAAACATGCAAGCTATACCAAACACATTTTATGTGGTTATATGTAAAATCGGAGAAGATATTTGTTATTAAAATTATGAAGTATACATGCTTTCAAAAAGTGTCCGTCCTAAAATTGAAGAATGTATTGTTCGGTATTATAATGAAAATTTTCCGAATTAAGCAATAGCAAAATGAAATAATAAATATAATAATTAAATAAAAAATCATTAATAAAAATAGTAATTAAAAAATGTA
>JAOUZG010019048.1:269924-348832 GCA_026289955.1 Argiope argentata | reverse complement strand
TTTAGGTAGAATTTCCCCGAAAAACTAATCTACATCTTCTTATTACTTCGTAGATATTTTTCATGATAAACATTTTATAAAATAAAAAAGTAAAATGTCAAGATCACGTACCATCTTGAATTATACATGAAAGAAAACATTCGACTGCAAAGGGATAATATTTACCAATATTACTCATTTTAAACAATAGTATGTTGACATATTTCTATAATTGATGTAAATTATGATATAAATCTAAAGAAAAAATGAAGTTATTCATATGAAAGACCCAAATTTAACATTTCATAATAGTTTTAAAAATTTTAGGGAGAAATATATTTATTGTAGCTATAAAAATGTTATGTGCCATTTTAAATATTTTCCAAAAGTGGAAGAATCATGTAATTTTTCTCAGAACAAATGAAAGAAATCATGTTTCTACCAGTCAGGGCAAGTTTCATCAAAGTCAAATGTACTAAGTGATATGAGATTAAGTTACTTAAGTGATTTAAATTATGTAACTTAACTGATTAACTTGGACTTTAGTGATTTAAATCCGTCGCATAACTTGTAAGTCGTGAGTGTTTCCCCATGAAAAGTATAGTCTATTTAATCGTTTCAGATGTCAAATTAATGTCAAGACATCATATTTTGGTACATCCATAACCAACTTAAATCACCTATTTCACTCAACGTGATCTTTTTCTCGAATGAACAGTTTGCTTAGAAGATTATGATTATTCAGTTCTCAAGAGGTCTATTACTGGTGGAAGTATCAGGTCACTTGTAAACCCTATTCTTGCCCTTTTATGAATAAAGGCAAAATGACATTACAAATGAAATCATGATGAAATTGTAAATTACAAATGAAACATGATTCTATTTATTTTACCTGTGGGAAATCTTATAATTCATTCATTTTTTGATAATATACAATCATTACTTTTAAGGAAATAAAAAACAGATTTTATATGTATTTAAACTTTCGTAATGAAAAATATTCGGAAACATTGTAAGGTATTAAAATAGAAAAAAAACGGAAATTATGTAACAAATAGCAATTTAAAATTATGTAATATTTGTGAATTATTAATTAATATCAATGGTAGTTCCATTATCATTATTTCAGCTGTGCAAAAAGTTAGTGGGTCACTATAATTTGTAAATATGTTATTTTATGTAGAATGAATAATTTTAAATTATTTTTGTCGCATTACTTTGAATGCATTTCTTTACATTTTGTTTGTTTCAAGTTATTATTTACTTAAACCGAGTTCAAGTTTTCATGATTAATTTAATTTCTTTATTTACTTTTAATGAAATTGGACTCAAAAATATGTAGATTATGACACACTCAGAAAAGAAACTGAAAGACAAGTATTTTGTTATTAGAGAATAGAAAAAGCAATTGAGCAGGAAATATATTTTTTGTGTGTTAAAGGCTTTTTATTTGAAATCCGATAATCTGTGGTAGAGCTTCTTTAACCTCTACTTATTGAAAAACAATTTATTACTTAAAATAATGAATCACTATTTAAATAATTATTTTTAATTCTTTCAAAATTCTCCTTATGAGCTTTATAGTTGTATTGTTGATAAACTAACTTCTCAATTTTTTTTCAGGGTTGCATATTTACAGATGATACTGTGACTGATGGCCACCAATATGAGTACAGAGTGAGTGCTAAGAATGCAGCTGGTTCGGGTGAACCAAGTGAAGCTTCTATGCCCATTACTGCTAAGCCAATGAAAGGTAAGAATCCCCTTGGATATAGAAAATATCTGAAGCGTTACATACCTAAAATATGTAAGATATTTGATATTCAAACTATTTAAGAATATTTTAATTGCTAGCTTAACAGGTTCAGCAATCTGTGACTAAAGTATTTTAACTGTGGCTTTGTAATTGGTTTTGATGATATGATTTATTTTGTTCTAGTATCTAACAGAGTTGCAATGAATTATATGTTTCTGTCACCTTATATAACATCAATTTTATTTTTGTATTATTTTTCAATTTGGATTGTTTGATTCATTTGGTATTTCCATTTTCGATGGAAGGGAATGAAAAGGAATGGCATTCTCTGACAGAGAAATTTGGAGAAAAATATAATAACTTAATATTATCGTCTACACCGTTGATTGTAACAGGAGGAATGTGATTAGGGATGATAATCTTCCTTTTTAAATATCATCTTCCAAGAAATTTTTTTCAATGAGGAGAGTATCAACTTATGAATATATTCTTATTTTGGATATTTAATGAAATCAATATTTTATGATAACGAAATTTCTTATATTTTTTATGTGAATTGATTGTAATCTAACACACTCTCTCTTATTATTTAAAATATTTTTTATATTTCTGCGAAAGACTTTTAGTTTAGTTTCATGTACATCCCAATTTTTAAACAAAATGAAGGCTTTTGGAGATGGACAACTTAACTTTGATCGGTAAATAGATTGAAATAATAACAACTAATTTTTTCTCCAAGCTTCTATTAATCATTAGTAGTAGGACATTTGAAGGGCAACTAAAGTTGGTATTGTCCAATGCTATTCACGAATGTCCGTGATGTGAATGTGTCCCAATGTGAAGTGTTATTCACTAATTTTTACATTAGACAGAACATTAGGGAAATCCTGATTCTAATGGGGGTTTTTTCTGTATAAAGGAGAGGTTTAATTCCATTTTGCTTGACGTTCTGGTTACCTCTAATAAAGAAATGTATATTTCATTTGGCATTGTATGTATATGCAGGGTATCCACTCTATTTCTAAATTGCAGGAAGGAGACAAATATTCTTCCAAATGGACAAAATATTCTAAATGACACGTGGAATTGTATTTTATGTTGTTTTAATCAATAAATATACCATAGAAAAGTTACAAATTCTTCCGATTCTGTTAATTTTATTTAGTAGAATATTCTTGACACAGAAACATTTTAAGCAAAACAAAATTCCAATTTCTACAATTAAAACTAACTGAGATATGAAGAATTAAATATTATCATCATTTCAAATGATTTTGCACCAATTCTATGATCGTCTCGAGAGAGATCCACAAATCAGCACTACTTGTTTTCTAAAAAAGGCCATTGATCGACTAAAATCTTAAGAAGAGAATTTTTTAAAAAAATTTAGAACTTTAATATGTTAAAATAATTTTCTAATTATGACTAATAAGACCTGGAAATAGTATAGAAATTAAATTTTCGAATACTTTTCTGCAAATTTATTGATTTAAATAACATAAAATTTAAATTTTTGTCGTTGAAATCATTTTTCCAACTGCAAGCATATACTTATTATAACCGTTTATTAGCTATTAATCCATAATAAGAGTATGTACCATTTATATATAACAGTTTTCATGTTTTCTTATAGAAAATTGGTTACAAATACAATTTTTCTTTTCCAGAAAAACCCAAACTGCATCTGGATGGGCTGTATGGTAAGGTCATTCGTGTTAAAGCAGGCGATCCACTTAACATCAGCATGCCTCTGACTGGAGCACCAACACCAACTGTCGATTGGGCTGTAAACGATAAGAGACTACCGCCAACCAATCGCATTCAGACTAAAACGACTGAGGACAGCATTAGTCTTTCCATTCCAGTCACACAGAGATCCGACAGCGGAAAGTATACGGTCACAGCCAAAAATGCTCATGGTGAAGATTCTGCTGACATTACTGTATTGGTGTATGGTAAGTGTCGTTAATGATGCCATATTAAAAATCAAAATGTTGAATAATGATCCAATATTTTAAAACAATTTGACGTAAATTTCAATGACCAAATTTTTTTTTTAAATTTAATTTGATTCTATATATTTGGCCTTTGGAGATATTTTTAATAAAGGTTTCCATATTTTAGTTAGCATTTATTAAAACAAGGAAAACTAAATAAAAATGAATTACTAGGATTATGTTATTCTAGATTAATATATTGAATAAAATAGATTTATACATAGATTTAAAATAGATTTTATATTGAATAAAATAGATCTTACAAATACTAGTATGAACTAATCTAGAAACTTGAATACCAATCCAAATTCTGAACTTAATACCATTACAATAACACAAATATTTACATGCAAAATTTATAAAACCTATAAGCTCAAACCATGTAATTTTTATTTTATATCGTTCAAATCGTTTAAGTCGTTTTCATTATATATCGCCAAAAAATAAAATAAACTTTTTGCATAACTGACGTTTGTATCTTGTCTTTTTTGTCGATTTTAACAGCTTTTTATTCTTTTTTCTTTTGCCTTTGTGCGGAATTTTAATTTTTTTTATCGAAGTGCCTTCTACACACATTAAATTTAACTGCAATCTAGAACAGTTCCTCTTTCAAAAGCAATATCTTTCCTTTATTATTTCATAATTCTATATCTTGCTTTTTTCTTAATGTCAAAACCCTTGTCAGATATTTTTTTAAAAAAAATCTATTGATGAAAATTTCATCTATCTAATATCAATTTAAAGATTATAAAAGAAAAATGCTATTTCACAATGTTTTCCCTCATTTCTGTGTTTGAAACATCAAATGCCTGAATATTTCACCTAATTCTTTGCATTGGCAATAGTATTCATATAAATATTTGACGTAAAATCAATCCACGTGTCCCTTTCAGACAAACCCGGACCTCCAAAGAACCTCGAATATCCGGAAGTGACTGCCGGCTCAGTCACTCTGAAGTGGAAGAAACCCGACGACGATGGCGGATCCGAAATAACAGGTAATTATCTAAATCTATTAAATCTCTTTTATTTTTTACATTAACTTTATAACATGTAAAAAAAGATTTACTTTATCTTTTAATAATATAAAAAGGATTAATTCTAAAAGGCGGGGATCTGAAATTGGTTTTTATTCTTAATTATTTTATTTTCAATGAAATTTAAAAAAAAAACAACTACAAATGATGGAAACCATATTGTCATCATTCAAAGCATATTGCATCGTAATTAAAATCATCATGAAGACCAAGTGAAGAAACTACCATATCTAATCTATAGCAACTTTTAAATATTTACTTGCTCTCCATTACTTTTATTTGGTTTTATAAAATCTTCGTTCCGATCTATTTCACAGACACATACAGATATACATATCATTTTTTCAGAATTTTGCGTGTGTGTGTGTGTGTGTGTTTTTTGTAATTTATAAATAAAGTGAAAAAACTCTTATGTCTTTAATTTTTTCTTCCAATCTAAAAACATTTAGTTACTAGATATCACAATAATTTAATAAGGGTTTAATATCAAGAAATCCAATTTCTTTTTGTAATCACATGGATTTATTTTTTAAAGTACCTTTTTTGCGACATCATTTAGAAATTATCGTATAATTACTAGGCTATCAGGTTGAAAAATGCGAGGTTGGCGTTGAAAGGTGGACGCCAGTGGCCTCTTTCTGTCCAACAACCACCTGCGTGGCCAGGAATCTGGACGAAGGAAAGCAGTACCGATTCCGCGTACGAGCCGAAAACATGCACGGAGCCAGCGAGCCGCTTGAAGGAAAACCAGTGTATGCTAAGAATCCATTTGGTAAGTGGAACACCCACCATTTTATAATTCCATTATCTGACTACAAATGACAGTCACGTGTTTCCTAAAAATGAAATGAAAAAATAATTGGTACTTACTTATTAGACCGTCAGGCTTTATCGCCAAATTTGAAGGCGTAGCCAATGAATTCCTATACTGCCAATAATGACAATAAACCGCCACTATTTTAAAAATTATTCAAACCTTAACAGTGTTCGAAATTTTGTTGGTTTCGTTGGCGTCGACAATTTATCGACAAATTTGAATCCGTCGTCAATGAGTTACTAAACCATTTGCTTAGACGGTCTAATACGTAAGGTCCAAAAATTTATATAAGTATAATACATTTACATTTTCAATTCATTTATACAGCTAACTTCTTCAAAAATTTAAAAAAACGATAAGATTTATAATTAACAAAGAATAATTTACATTACAGTTTTTATTATATTGTATAGACACTAAAATTTTGCAATACAAGATGAAAAAGGATGTTAGATTTAGTTATACCTTAAATATGCTGTCGTACAGTAATTTTACTTGACTCGTTTGTTGATTCAACCATATAAGGCTAAAAAAAGGTTTAATAATATCCATAGAAAGAGAAATTTTTAATTAAACTCGTACAAACAGCTGAAAGATCTTTCAAATAATATAATATATTTCATATTATATTTTAATCCAAATAATTTTTTATTTGTAGTAGTGTACGATTATATATATAAACACAAATGTAGCTCGAAGCAGAAGGCAGTTTCGAATCGAAGATAGATGAGAGAGTTAAGAATATTTAAATTTTTAAGCTCGCGCCTCTCGGCAGACACGCATAATGTACAAGCAGAAGCCATGAGCACGAGACTGAACAACATAAAATTCACTTCAAACATGAAAAGTTTCTTTTATTTTATCATAAATTTCCGTTTCTTTTTCAGACACTCCTGATGCCCCCGGACAACCGAAAGTGAAAGATTTCGGTCCAAATTTCGCCAACATTGCTTGGACTCCTCCCACTAATGATGGAGGAAAGCCAATCACTGGTAAGTTGCATCACAGATATTTTTGAAAGCATCATTATGCATTGTTTACTCTAAAAAGCTATTTATTATTTCCATTTCCACAGAATAGAATCTAAATTTGTTTTTCTTCTTTTCTTTTTTTTTCTTTTTTTTTTAGGCTATATTATAGAGAAGAGGGAACGAGGCACACCGGATTGGTTCAAGGTGAACTCTTACCCTACACCTCACACAGAATTTAATGTGCCAAACTTGACGGAAGGTAAGACCTACGAATTCCGAGTTATGGCTGTCAATGAAGGAGGCCCCGGAAAACCAAGCAAGCCATCCAGTCCAATTACAGCCAAAGAGCAGAAGTGTAAGTTTATTTAAATTCTGTTCGTCTAACTATCGCTTGAATTAAACTTCTACCATTTTGTTGAATTATTTATGGAAGAATTTTTTTCATCAAATCTGTCTCAGAATATTTTGAAATTGGTCCCAATGTGATTTATGACTGATACGAGATAATATATAAAGGTTTGAGGATTAGTTCTTTAATAGCACAATGTTATGCATACAACCACATGATGTACCGACTGTTATAAAGAAAGAGTAAACGTATTTTGTGGATCAGAGTTTTTCACGCTTTTTTGATTATACAATTTTTTTCAATCCTAACATGAACCAAAAACGAACACAAAATTGTATACGAAACTCATAAAATCGGCTACAAAGACATTGTCCATCTTGAATCAAGTTTATGATGGTGTTATGATGTTATTGAGTCGTAATTTTAGTGATGAATGGTTTCAAAAGCGACTAAGCATCACTTGAAGATGATGGGAGATCCTTATTGGATATCTAGTCTAACACACAGAATTTGCTTCGAACAATGAGATGATATTATATATTACATGACGAGTATAGAAAGAATACTGGGAATATTGTATTTGAATGCAAAAAAAAAATGTCATGAAGATGATAATATGTTTAGGTAAATAAATAGTTCTTGACAATAAAGCTTGGATCGAAACTTTTTAATATTTCTTTATTGACGATTGCTTTACGTATTTCATTGTTAGACGATAAATACGCGAATAATTAAAAAATATTTTTATGTCTTTTGATAATTTATTTTTATTTATTTATTTTACAGTTGCACCAAGTGCTCCAGATATGCCTCGTGTGGACAAGGTGACCAAGAACTCCGTAACTTTGTCATGGGGAAAGCCTTTGCATGATGGTGGTAGCAAGATTCAAGGTTATCTGATTGAAAAGAAACCAAAAGGAGCAAAGGATTGGGATATTATTAATACTGTTCCACATCCGGACACTACATTTACGGTGAGAATGATCTCATTAACTCACATTCAAACTTTTTAATAAATTAATCAATTTATTAATCGCATATTTTTTTAATTGAGTTACATAAATAATATTCATGATGGTTTACAAATATCAGGCAATTTGTAATAAGTAAAATAAATAGGTTATAATCTTTATAATACAAGTAAAAGCTGAATATAGGGGAAAAAAACAGAACATTTTTAATTTAATGAATGTGTGTACCTCTTGCAACAATTTAACGCATGTTTTCTAAATGACACTAATTAGAGTACTTAAATTTTGAATTCGTTACCTTTTTCTTCCAGAACTTTAATTTTTGAACTACTAAAAACCTGTAATTAATACTTTATAGATTTACATAACTAAGAATAATGTATATGTGTTGGAAATATATATCTGTGATTTTAAAAGTATTTTTCGAAGTTAGAAAGCTGTCTTTAGTTTACCTGGAATGATATTTGATAATTTCTAATATACTTGTATGTACCAAAATAAAAATTAGAATGAAAAATATCAGAAACTCGTATGGCGCTAATATGATCATAATGTAAATTTTGTAAATAAAAAAAGTCGGTAATATTTTACTAATTATATAATTTTTCTTTATTCTTTTTTCCCTTGATTCACTTAATAATAATATAACACCTAATCCTACATTATCACTGTTTAAAGAAGGATTAGATAATATTGTTTTGACATTAAGGTAACATGATTTTCCAAAGACTTTTAGAAAGGAATATCTGTTTTTAAAACTATCCTTTAAAAATAATTAGACAACAATTAATTTCAATAGAATTTGTTTAGTATTATTAAAGATTGAATATCCATATATCTAGTTGAAAAATCTAACATTGCTTGCTAATAATCCATTTCAAATTTCATTCGGGAAGAAATCCATTATTTTAAAGTATTTATAAAAAGTATCTTTTAACCTGCTTTATTTTCATGTATCTTTTTTTTTAATGTCAGGTGCCGAATCTGAAAGAAGGAGATGAGTACGAGTTCCGAGTCATTGCTGTCAATGATGTTGGGGACAGTCCACCGAGTCGACCATGCGATTTAGTGAAAGTAGAAGATCAGCCTGGTAAGTAGAAAGCGCTGTGTAAAATTATCATTTTGCATTGTTAACGCTATTAATGTCTGGAATATTTTGACATTCTGGGGATTAATAGTGATAGATTTCATAACTTTTTCAAATAAATCATCGTAAATACTAAACCTCCTAGCAATTTTTTACTTTGGCCATGTTTCGTTAATTTATGTGATTCTATTTTTGTGGATAATTATTGAATGTATAACATTGAAAATTATCATTTATTTAAATTTTTTATTCATAGCTTTTTAATGAAACATTTTTATACTACTTAAAAAAATCTGTTAGCTTAAATAAAAGAGAAAAGCTGAAAATTGATACCCCAAAAACGATAAACTGCCAATTTTCTGCCCGTCCAATTTGTAGTTTCAAAAACCTCAAACGAATACAACAACATCTTCTCACATGATAAAAAAATTTTTTTTAATTTAACACTGTTGCCAGTGACTTAAACTATTGAATTACAAATTAAATTTTTTATTTTTAAATGATTTTTTGAGCAATAAATCGCCAATTGTGACAGCATTCTGGATTATTTTCTTATAGCCGTAAAAGAGAAAAATTGATACTCTAAAAGCGATGTATCACCAATTTGTTGCCTATGCATTTTGAGGCTTCAAAAATATCGAACCAAAACAACATCATGTTCTCACGCGATAATAAAATTTGTATGCAATAAAAACCAAATACAAAAATATCAGCACAGCTCACTAGATTTTAAATTCAAAGGTTAGTTGCATATCAGATAGATTTTTAAAATTCTTATGAACGTATTTCTTATTATTTTAGAGCCATTTTAATGCAATTTGATTCATTTAATCATATTGTTTATCTGAATTAATATGTTGATGCTATTATATTTTTTAAATATAAAATAATATGGGGAAATTACTTTAGACAAACCTCGAATCGACGCTGGAGCTCTTAAAGACATTACTGTTAAGGCTGGAGAGGAATTCAGTCTGACTGCACCTTTCACTGGCTTCCCAAAACCGAATGCAATCTGGTCCAGAAATGAAGTTGATTTGGATGATAAGGATCCGAGATGCTTTTTCAAGGTATGTGTGGTCAATTTATTGTGATTTACTTCCTCTGCCAAAAAATAAATTTATTTTCTTGACAAATTTAGTTATAAAAAATTTTCAAAAAATAACTCTATATTTTATTATTTTCAACTTATAAGGCACGAAAATAGTCTTCAACGTTTTATTAATTACGTGCCTTATTGATTAGGATCTTTAGAATAACTTGAAATTTGGTTTTTTAAAATAGTAAATTTAATCATACCATATTCAGTTTATTAACAAATTGAATGATAAGCTCGATTTACTGGATATATCCGAACTATAACTTTTCAACATTTTTTTATACCAGAAACTTTAGTGATGTCTGAAATCTGTGTGCTAATTCTGGATAATTATATATTTCAAACTAAAACTTCATTTTAAACTTCTTCATTTAAAACTTCATTAAAAATTCTTTTCATAGTTTGATTTAATTTATGCTGAAAAATTGTCTCAGATAGAAAAAATTATTTTCAATTTATTTCATAATCTAAAAGATAGATGTATGAGGATGTTTTCAGTAATTATTAATTTATTTGAATGTAATTATTAAAAAAATCATTTTTTAATTGTAGGTTGGAGATGATTATGCAGTACTGGGTGTTTCTAATGCCAAGCGTTCAGATAGTGGCCAGTATAAATTATTCTTGAAAAATATCTCTGGCTTTGATACATGCTACTGCAAAGTTACAGTTTTAGGTAAGTTCAATAACTAAGACAAATTAGATTGCATTTTTGAATGGTAAAATTTCAAAATGTGACTTGCCTGACCGATTTCTGTAGATCGTCCTGGTCCACCCGAACATCTGAAAGCAGAAGACGTCGAAGGGGATTCTTTGACATTGAAATGGAGTCCACCGAAGGATGATGGTGGCGCCGAAGTCTCCAATTACATTGTTGAGAAGCGCGAGAAAGGAACTACAATCTGGTCGAGAGTGAGCAGTTTTGTAAATGGAACGTCCACCAGAGTCAGAAACTTGACAGTTGGTAGACAGTATGAATTCCGAGTCATGGCTGAAAACCTATACGGAACAAGTGATCCAGCTACCATGGATCCTGTATATGCCAAATTACCTTTCGGTAAGTATAAATATAGGGATAATATACATTAAATATTATTTGGATCGAAAATACAAGGCTCTTTATTAGTAATCTTCAAAGAATTTTATCTAGCATATCAACTTAATAATGTTCAAATAAGTGTTATGATATTTCCTCTTCATACAAGGTCACCATAACACAAGATTGCATAAAATACAAGAGATGGGGTCACCGTCCTGGCACAGAGATAGCGGATCTTCCTCGCGATCTGGACATCCCGGGTTCTAGTCCGGTTAGGACATGGTTGTTTTTCTGTGTTCTATCTCTGAGGCGTATGAATGTGCCCCCTTGTAGAAAGGGGCTGCGCAAGCGAATGTGATGAGTGTGTAGCTAAAGTCGTATTGGCCCTAGTTAGCTCTATCTCAAAAACAAGATACGCTTATTTCGGCTTAAATCCGCTGATGCTTCTGCGAGCTTGTCTATGGCACATTCCACTTGTAGCAACAACAACAAGAAGAAGAGATGAGTATTTGATGGTTGCTAAAGTTTAAAATGTTTATCTTCTTTGATCACCATACAAAAATAAATAAATGTAATTTAAACAGAAAAAAGGAAGCATTAATCTTAATGAGCGCAAAATATGACTTAAAAACATACTTCTCCCCTAGACAGAAAGTGCATAATATAATATAATGTTTTCTGGGTCTATTTCATGACTTCCTTTTCTTTTTATAGATCCCCCTGGTGCTCCGGGAATACCACACTCTGTGGAGACTTCGACGGATTCTATTACTCTCTCCTGGACAAAGCCTAGGACGGATGGGGGAAGTCCCGTCACAGGTTATATCCTGGAAAAGAGGAAAATCGGTGATAACAAGTGGACAAGGACCACAAATGTTACAATACCTGGTCTTACACACAGAGTTACGGGTCTTCAAGAAAACCAAGAATATGAATTCCGTGTAGCAGCCTGTAATGAGGCTGGCCAAGGACCTTGGAGCTCAAATTCGGATGGAATTGTAGCCAGGATGCCGCCATGTAAGTGTTATTTAATTGTCTGGGACTAAATTTTGGATTTTCATATGGTATTTTCCTTTTTTTATAGCTAGTCAGTGCTCTTTAAACTTATATTAATTTTGTTGAGTTCTGAAGGGATGAGAGAGCATCTATTTATGTGTTATCTCTATATTAATTGCTTTGAAAATATTTGCAATGGAAAGATTTTCCTACAAGATTAGAAAGCCTTTTGTAATCCTATTTACTTTCGTCTAATAAATACTCTTAATATTGTATCGTCTTTAAATTTTACAGAATTTAATAGGCGTTAAGTGTTGCTTTATATATAATTTTTTTATTTAATTTCTTAGATAAAACTCCATGTTTATGAACTATCAAATATTATTGATAAAACTAGTTTAATTATATATATAATATATTTAATATGAAATAAAAACTTAGCATTTCCATATAGGTAAATTTTTTTCCAATGAACTAAAGACTTTGAAACAAAGGATTCCTGGACTTACGATCAGTTTTATCTCAATGTCACTTTGTAGTTACTCCATCTAATAAATGAAATTAGAAATTTATATTGATTTGATTTAATACTGGTTTTATACTTTAATCTGAAACATTGCTAAGTCATTAATAAAATAATCATTTTTAACGTTATTATATTTCATATTCCTGAAGCCTTATCTCTGAAATATTACTGTATAAGAAAAAGGATGAGTTTAAACAAGCAAAAAATTATGACACTTTTTAGAACTCTAAAATTATATTATTGATAAATTACAAATAATCTTTTTTTTTATTTAATGCTGTTTTAAGACTTTGAGTTCATGCATTTTGCATTTGGATAATCCCGCTTTATTTTTGTAGGTCCTCCAAAACTGGACACCAGTTTTGCAATGAGAGACTTGACTGTTCCGGCTGGCGAACCCTTCACCATTAGAGTGCCGTATATTGGTAGCCCACCGCCCACTGCTTTATGGACTGTGGTAAGCATTAAAACATTAAAGTGTTTACTTTATTATATTATATATTTATCTTACATTTTACGATGTAATAACTTACAAGCGGTCGGCAAGTAACTAACAAGCTTACAAGCAGTGATGAAACTTACTTAATTATCGCAAATATAAAAGTAATGCTTCTAAGTAGTTTTAAACTGATTTTATATAATTATATATTTTATACTGAAAAGATATATATAAACCTAAAGGTTTTTTAATAAAACTTGGGTTGAAATCATAGCCCTTAAAAGTACTTCAGCTGATTAAAGCTGCTATACATCTTGGGTTTCACAAATACAAGCTTACATTTACGAATAAGAACTGATAATTCTTAATTTTTTTAAAATAAGTCAATATTTTCTGTCAACAATAAACAAAAGATAACGGTATAAATGAATATGAGGAAAGTAGAGTCGTTATAAGTTCTTAATTATATTAAATGCTTTATCAAAACTATCTTTAAAAAGTGCTTACAAAAATATTTCAATGTAAAAAATTGGATTATTTTTTAAATCAGTAAACTCTATTGTTATAATATAGATACTATTTTACTTATTATGTACCTGTGGTTATTATATATGTCAATTAAGCATCAACAAGTAATAATGCAATAAAGAAGAATAATATCTTTAAGCTTATTTTTATATTTTGTCAACGTAAACGGAAGCTCATGTAACTTAATAGATTAGTTCCTTTTGTACGTTTTCAATCTATATATTTTTATAGCAGTCTTTATAATGTAAGACTTCTTTACCATGTTCTAAAATTGAAAAAATTATCCCATTAGTAATTACAAAATAATTATAAATAAATTTCGGACAGAAACGGTTTTTTGCATGTTTAAGATGGTAATTTAATATAAACACGGTAAATAAAGTAAGTGAAGTAATTGCAAAAAAAAAAAAAAAAACACTCAAAGAAATTGTTATGTTATTATTACAGAACCAAAACGAAATAAAACCAGATGACCGGGTGACTAATGAAGTGAGCGAAGACTTCGTAGTATTGATAAATAAAAAGAGCAAGAGAGAGGATTCTGGGCGCTATACTCTGAAGCTGACGAATTCGCAGGGTACAGACTCCGCATCTTGTAGAGTGAACGTTGTTGGTAAGTGATTGCTTCCTTTGATTCACAGACATATCAAAATTCTTGGAACTGATATGTCCTTAATAAATCAATGAATTTGGATGAAATCAATGTTAAATTTAAAATAAACACTGCTGGAAATTACACTCCCTGAACTCTGTACTAATTGCTTCTCATTCAAATTTTAGTAAGAATTATCTGTTTTTAACATAGAAATTCGAATAAATATTTAATTATTGCCTGTAAACGAAATGAAATTTATATATATACTACAAATTTCAATTTATGTCTCCATTGCAGATAAACCAGGACCACCCCAGGGACCATTAGAAATAAGTGATATTACTCCAGAAAATTGCTCTTTGTCCTGGAAACCACCTTTGGATGATGGAGGAAGCCCTATCACAAACTACGTTGTAGAAAAACTGGATCCATCTTTGAATGTAAGTTCTTTTAAAGGGAATGTGGACAAACAGTATACATCAATGAAAACATCATTGATTTATGTGTTATTATATTAATGATATTTATTTTTATTTTTATTGTAATATGTAATTCAAAAATTTTGTAATGTGAAAATAAGGTGACATTTTCAATTATATTTCAATATAATTTTAACAACGTGTCTGAGAATCTAAGAAGAATATAACAACATTCCAATTTTCTTAAGAATTTTAGCTGAATTAAAATTATTACAGTATTATGTATAAGTATGCTCTTGCAGTATTTTGTAACTTTATAACTTTCCCATAAAAATGTATGCAAGGAGGAACTAGCCATTAAATACTTAGTGGTTTAAAACCCTTATATGCCACTTAACGATTATGATTCCGTTAGATTTTACCCTCCATGTAACTCAATTCGAAGCGGAGGGTTTCAGATTCAATTCCTGATTTCACCGAAGAAAAGTCGTGTAAGTGGATTTGGTGCACTTCAAATCCATCAGGATTCCAACTGGTTAGTATGGAAGCTTAGAGACAGGTCCTATATCAGGTATCGTTCTCGTCATTTGACCATAGCTCAAAATTATGAGGTTCGCCCCAAAATAGTTTTAGTGTTATAAAACGGGACACTGATATGACTTAACTAAACTAAACTCTATGTAACTCACCATTGGATTTCTGCTTTTGTTCTAATTGTTAATTATCGGTTTAAACGGAGTGCAGTGATGGAATTTGAGAAATGAATATTTAATTTACCATTCGAAGTCATCCCCTTTGTGTCTGAATTCCGTATGCATGCTTCACTTTCGCCTCTATTAGCACTATATATTGCATGATATTTCCACAATTCTTCTTGGTATGCTGAATGCCGGACAATATTTGGGGGATAGTGGAACAATGTTATTGGAAATACTGAGATCATAGGGATCCTCTACATCACCATTTGTGTGGCATGATATAGAGTGAGCAGTGTACCTGCCCACTAATTGCTAAATGCCAGTTAAGGAATCGATTAATGTAAAAGAAACAGTAAATACTTTCTAAAATATTTTTGGACAATTATGGTATAGTACCATTTTAATCTTAACTGTATCTTTTCCTTGTCTAAAATAAATACTACCGATAAAATTAAGACACCGAATTACCTGTGCTAAAGTTTCAAGACTATCCAATTTTTTTTTTCCTTTTCTAATATAGTATAAATTTGCTGATTTTTTACACGCAGGCATGGATAAAAGTCAGCGGTTACGTTCGTGGATGTCACTACGATGTCATTGGTTTAGAACCAAACAAGAAGTACAGCTTCAGAGTATCTGCTGAGAACCAGTATGGCGTTGGGTCACCGCTGACATCAGAGAAACCCATCATAGCCAAGTTCCCCTTCGGTAAGTTTGAGCAAAGCTTAATTTCATATGCTTTAGTAAGTGCTTTTCAAGTTATTTACTTCCTTTCCATTTATTATTATCATGTGAAAACGTATTGTTGTTTTGGTTTGAGGTTTTTGAATCCTCAGAGTGCGTTTTCGAAGAATTGGCGATTTATCGCTTTTGAGGTAACAGTTTTTCACTTTTCGGATTATTAGAAAATGGTAAAGATGGTTGTCACATTTGGAGACTTATCACCAATAAAAAGTTACAACTCCGACATGTACCCGATTATCGTATTCTAATAGTTACATGATTGTTTCAAACCTGTTTAAGCTGGTTAATGACTTAAATTAATTAAAACAAACATTGTGTTAAAAATAATAATGTTCTTAATGATAACAGGAAATTTGAGATAGCAGATTTCAATTTTTTTTAGATGTTTTTTGGAATTTAATTTATTCTAAACATACTGTCGATATAACTGCAAACAATCGAATATAAAAAATTTATTCCATATTAACCATATAACAGTTGTAACAAATTAGGTGTTTTTAATCGTCATTTATGCACTGTTTACAAACATCTTTGGTTTCATTATTTACATTATTTAATAGAACTCGTGCTCTTTTTTTAAGGGTTTTAAAGACTTTAATATTATACAAAAAATGTAAGATAGTATTCCAATCTCGTGTATCTAAAATTCTATTAACTGTCGTTGAATATTTCCTCTAATTTCCAGACGTGCCCAGTCCGCCAGGTACTCCCCAGATTACCGATTCGGACGAAACGAGCGTCAATCTTATTTGGGAAAGGCCCAAGAGCGACGGGGGATCCAAGATCCATGGATATCAAGTGGAATTCAGAGATCCCAGAGACGGAAGGTGGAGACCCGTGTCTGATCAGTTAGTTAAGGACACTACAATGAGAGGTAGAGACCTCATTCCTGGAATTTTAGATTCCTGTCACTTCCTATTGATTTTCCTAAAAACGCGTACCTAATGATCTTTTATTTTTATCTCCTATTAGTGCCTAACTTGATGGAGAATGCAGAGTATGAGATCCGCGTGAAAGCAAAGAACGCTGCTGGATTCAGCTCACCTAGTAAACCCACAGCATCATTCAAGGTCAAAACGAAATCAAGTAAGACTTGCAATACTTCATTGAATAAATCTCGTGTTTACTTTTCTATTTAAGATTCATGAGAAGAATTATTTCGATGCCTCTTAGTTGTTGAATACAATAAAATCCCTTCAAAAAGAATGTTTTACAGCATTTTATTTTGAATCTGAAGGGTGACACTTTCTTCTTTTTCTCTCTCTCAGGTGTGCCATCTCCTCCTCTGAACGTGAGAGTGAGTAAAGTGGGCCGAAGTTACGTGGATGTCAAATGGGACAAACCTCGCACTGATGGCGGCAGCAAAATCACAGGTATGATTAGAATAGAATATTATTCCTTTCAAAATAATATTTCAAAATTTTATTATTGGCAGAAAGCCAATTTTAAAGCCATTTATTAGAAATACAAAAATATTGTTTAAAAAAATTATCTGAATTAATTTTTACCTTTTGAGTCTGAAATATCAGTGCACAAATATAGTATTCAAACCAATTTTTGACATTTAAAATTTCGAGAAGTATAAGTTCAAATTCTTTTATTCTGCGAAGTAATTTCAACAATGATAATTATAGTAGTAAATCAGCGCAACAGCTATTTCAGTTCTATAAATTTTTTGAGTGGAAGAAAAACTGAAATAAAAAACGTGAGGCATTTTTTCGCTTTCTAAAGGAAATTTATAATCTGATATTCTTGCAAAATTTGAAAATGATCCACTTTAATTGATACTAGAAAAGAATCTGTTTTCATCTTCTCATAAAATTTGGAAAATCAATATAAAATGGTGTTACTTGAACGAGATAAGATATCCTGACCTTTCAAATCAGCAAATAATTTCGTTTTTAGCTATGTTGATATTCAAGGTTATCGCTAGATTAAACAATTTACAACAAAAAGCAAAATTTGTAGATAAGTCAAAGCAATTTACAACTAATTAAGATATCCTAATTTTTCATATCAAGAAATATTTTCAGTCATTTTCAATTATCTTAATATTTAGGATTATCGCTGAATGTCAAAATAATCTGAAATTAATATGTGAGCTTCAAAAATTGATTCACTGCTTCAATACCTTGATTTCAGTTCACATAAATAATATTTTTTATTACTCCTTTCAGAAAAAAGAGCAATCTAGTAATTAAATTTATTGTGTTCAAACATAATTTTTTTAAAACTTATTCAAAGATAAAAATCTTAAAAACGTAGAATTTATTACTTTGCTACCGATTGGAATCTTTACGTTACATTCATCACATACTAACAGCAAAAGAAAGATCATTCTGATTATAAACATTTCTTTTTTCAACCTGCTCAGGTTACATCGTTGAACGTAGAGAAAAGAACAGCAACGTTTGGATACGAGCAAACGACTACAATACTCCTGATCTGGAGTATACTGTCATCAACTTAACGGAGAACCATGAATATGAATTCCGAGTGTTTGCTGTGAATGCAGCTGGTAAGAGTGATCCTAGCAACACAACTATGCCCACCAAAGTCACCGATACTCCAGGTTGGTCTTATTTGTCGTCTGTGTGTTATATTTTTATGCATTTTTATAGATTTTTTTAGTATGATATATATACTTCTAATTTCTGGAGTTCAAATGATGTGAATTTGTTTTCAGATGGAGCGAGACCTGAATTCGTTAAACCTTTGTCTAACAAGAGTTGTAACCTCAAGAAACCTGTCACGCTTGAATGTGAAGGTTTTGGCAAACCCTACCCCACTGCTAGATGGTAAATATTATCTACTTTGTCTTCTTTATAAACAACACATAAAATTCGCAAAGATGGGATTTTTGTTGTGTTTTAATTAATGGTAGGGAATTTGTCTGTTATGGAAAACAAATATGTAAACTGATTTTTTTTTAAAAATATAGTACGTAATTTCAACAATTCTTTCCCATTATTTGGCGCACAGATTCGTATTTAATATATATTGAACTTTATTTTTCCTTTCAAATTGTTCAAAAGTTTGCATTTTAAATTTTAAAATTCATGTAATAAATCAATAAATTAATTTCTTTATGTTTTAGTACTATTAATATTCACTGTTTATATCATGATAGAATAACTTTTAAAAAACCACTATCAGCAAATTTTTCTCATATAGAGGATGATTAATATTAAATTATCCATATAAAATTAAATTATTCCACGGCAGAAAATAAAATGATTATCATATGTTGCTAAATACCGGCTGTTAATATTTGAAAAAAAAAAGAGAAAGAAATGATTGATGCAGAAAGAAAGGAAAAAAACTTTTCTTAAAACCTTTTTTTTTATCTCAGAGTTTTTTCATTCTTCTTTGGAATTTTCTCAACTCTATATACATTATTAGTATTAATTGCGCTATTTTACTTCATATAGTTTGTAACCAATATGTATCACGATAATCATAAATTTTTTATTAAGTGATGAATTTACTATCTAAACTATATATTGACTATTTATAATTTAACCATATATTGACTTTTAATTGTTCATGCATTTAAAAAAAAACTTTGCATCATTTTTTTAAATGGAGACAGATTTGGGTCTGTGATGATTAATTTTTCTCTATCATTATCTGAATAAAGAATATTTAATACTATTAATTATATATATTAAATTGATACCTGAGGTAGGGTAATCGTTTTAAATAAACACAAAAACACAATAAAAGTTTTCAGCTTTAATTTGAAGATAAAATTGTAAAAATTAATTAAAATTGTTAAATTATATTAAATCAAGATTTTCGAGTTGTAGCTAAGAACAATTATGTCTTCTTCGAAAAGTTCTCTTCTGTATTTATTGTATTTTTAACGCATTAATTTGTTTAAAAAGTTAGATACAAAAGGTTTTTAAATACGAATTATTAAACTACAAACGTTGGAGGTGTTTAAAAATTTAATAGTTGTAAAAATTACATCTGATTCAACACACGTATTAATTTTCAATGTTTATTGTCAGTAAATGCTTTCATTAGCACTCTGTATAAATTGATTCTAGTGATATAAAGTTAATAGAATCAATTTTTTGGGTTCTTCGGTTGGAACGATCTATTGGTTTATAGAGAGAGAGCAATTCTGTGACTGCTACAAAAATTGATAACATTTGATTCAATATTGATTCTACTACTTTTGATTCTGTTAGCTTTGACTCTGATCATATTCAAATTAGTTGAAATCTGAGTAGAGCAAGTTCCAATGACCCCGAGAAAAATACTCTGTCACGGATTGATATCCAACTCCATACTTTCTTAAATCATCACATTTCCATTCGAAATATTAACAGAACTGATATTGATATAGGCATTCAACTAACCCCACATATCTGGATGCCATTTGTACAAAATTGTGAGAACTACATTGAAGTAGTATAGGCATTACTAGCTAGTATGTGCGCATTAAATGTCTATGTAATAATGCTTTTCATACAATTAAATTTACAACCTTTGTAGTAGCAGTAACCATATGGTGGCAGCAAATGCACAAGTTTAAGAGTGAATACCACAAAGCATTTTGTTCTTCATTGAAATAAAATCAAAGCCATAGATTCTGATATCCGAACAAAATGGCTACAAGCATGGGTCAGTCATGCGATCGATTCAACCAACTATGACTCATTCTAAAGCAGTTTGCTACCAATCTGTTTCAGACTTTATCCATAAGAATCATCAGCAAAATTGGTGCCCCTTCGGACACTGTATGATTTCCATATGCCGGGAACAAATTGTACATATTTTTATAATGGTTACAAAAGGCTATAAGATTTCAAGTTATCAATTCATAGATTGACAGGGCCCGACTTAGCATAGTCAAGGCCGGGGGCAAAACATCTTTGGGGGCCCCTCTTCTTCACTACTTTAGTAATGAAGACCATTCATTAAATAAACTTATTATAAAATGTATAATCGATTTAGGGTACCCCACTTATGTTGGGGCCCGGGGCAACTGCCCCTTATGCCCCTGCTTTAATCAGGCCATGTGGATTGAGTTGGATTGCTGTCAGAATTTATTAACAGCTCTCATGTTGCCGATTCTTCTAAATTAATTATACTGGATAATATTAAAAAACTGGATAAAAGCAGTATAACAGACCGATTGCTTTTCTTTTATAATTTTATTTATTTCCTTCACTTTTTATCCATGGCGTTAACTTATTTACTTTGAATTGAAATTATTTTGATAAATAACTTCTTTCAACTGATTGAGATGTGTTTATTTATCTGCCAGGTTTAAGAATGGTCGCGAAATCCATCCAGCCGGTCGCATCACTCAGAAGGATCTGGAAAACGGTGTGTTTAGACTGGTCTTCTCCGAAGTGTGGGACACGGACGAAGGAGAGTACACAGTCGAGCTCAGCAACAGCGTTGGAGCTGTGAAATGCTCGGCGCGTCTTAACATTGCTTGTAAGTTTCTTATAATCTTTGCCTAATATTCATTTATTTAAAAAAATGTAAATGAGTAAGTGAACCAAAAACAAACCGAAATGGTCATGCCTGAGTTTGATAGTTGAAATTACGACATGAATTAATAAGTTGTTGATATATCTTGTAAATAAAATAAAAGTTAAATTATTGATACAATAGTGTTGTAATTTTAAGTGGTTCATAGAACTGGAATTAACAATTAATCTCCAAGTGATTTCTATTTGGTTTATTGAAATAAATAAACATGATAATGCATAAAATACATATTAAAAATCTCAAGTGATCGAGTTTTTTTATGCTGAAAAATAATTTAAAATATTGAAATAACATTTTATGTAGATTTTTATATTTTCATTTTTATCCTAAATTCCACTTTATAAATGCAATTAATTTTCTATCGAAATGGTTTTGCTCCCTGCTTATATAACACCAAAAAAATGAATTGTTCTATTTTTTAACGAAATGCAGGCTTGAAATGCCAGCGCAAATCCTACGAACTTTTAAGGGAAATCTTAATATGGAATTCTCATGATTCTCTCTGAAATCTATAAATCCCAAGAAAAAAGTCAATCAAGTTTCCCTCAACAATTATTTAAAAATTGTTTTATCCTAAAATTAAAAATTGATCGCTAATATAGGTTAGATGAGTAATAACCCGTACATATTTTGCCTCCTGAAACCAACTTTTTACATTATTTATAGTCAGACATCTATAGCTACCTCTTTTTTGCTGGTATTAATTGTAGCTAAAAACTAAATATTACTTGAAACTATGTCTTAATGATTTTCTCATCAAAATATTTTTACATTAATAAACATTTACAACATGAAATTTGTTCATGCCTTTCTAGGGTCCATTTCTAGGTAACTGTGATATTTCTGTTTTTTTTAAATTATTTTTTAATTAATTATTTCTTAAAATATTTAGTTAAATGATAAAAATTTATATCAAATTTAAGTACTTTTGATAGATTTTACTTCATTTTGCGACTTCCGAAATGATTATCGCCAACAGGTGTTTTTGCGCCAATTTAAAGAATTGATAACTAATTTTTTAAAACTCTGCTTTAAATGTTATAAGATGCGTCATTTAATTTTCATTTATTTTTTAAAAAGTCCTTGTTAGAGTAAGATCACGTAACATTATCAAATCTTTTCTGCACTGACAAGGGAAGTTGCCTGTGTCGTTGTTGTTTCTAGTGGAACTTGCCATGGGCTAACGCCCTTGTCGATTTTAAGCCAAAGGTGCGTCTTTTGATTTTAAATAGTGCCAACTAGGACCAAGGGTACATCTTAGCCACTCACGCATCACATTAGCTTGCGCAGCCCCTTTTTACCGAGAGGCACATTCACACATCTCACAGTTAGAATATATATTATACTTAAATTCAGTTGAATCTATTAACGTAACTTCATGTTTATGTGTCCTTCGAATTGTTAACAGATATAAAAAAAAATATTATTTATTTATTTCATGTTAATTTGAGTTGCATTTATTTGAATTTCTTTAAACTCGTCAATTGCTTCTACCAAAAGTTATTGAATAAATTATTTTTAATATAAATTGTCATTTGTGGCAAAAACGATATTTTCAAACGATGATGAATCTCATCCAACTTCAACATTCAAAATATTAAAAATTATTAAAACTGAAGCTTGTGCACACCAGATTGCAAAATATAATTTTTTTCTTGTTTCAGCTGCACCCAAAATCGAACGTTGTCCCAACGAAGTAACGTTCCCTGAACACGACAACGGAAAGATCAAGATCTTTTATTCTGGCACTGGTCCATTCGATGTCCAGCTGTACAAGGAGGGTCTGGAAGTGAAGGAAGACAAGCATCTCAAATTCACCGTCTTCGATGACTACGTCATCATATACTTGAGGGAAGCTCTGAAAACTGATGAGGGCAAATACAAGATCATTGTAAAGAACGACAGCGGACAGGCTGATGCCACGTTCGCTTTGAAAGTCACGGGTAAGAAAAAAAAATTAAGAGTGCGTTTGTTAGATAAGATTATTATAATGTTGAAAATTACTCTGAAAGGATATTGAAGATAAGATAATTTTAAATAATAACCAAATATAAGAAATGGGATCGGCCGGATTAGTTGATTTACGATGCCTTGAAATGAATTTCTTGTAGCAAAATAATAATTTATTGTTGCATTTCAAAACTTTATTATATTGCATAAATTAATGTAAGGAATACATGAAAATGGAAATAACAATGTATTATTTTTAATAAAGACATTTAATTACAAAAATAAAGTGAATTATTAGAAAGTGTAATTTTTTTTTCATTTTCATTCTAGTTTTGTAGCAAATTCTTTAATATTTTCATAATAACGATTACATTCTTAAAGCGATTTACTACATACTTCTTATATTAATTGAGAAAATCTGTCAAAATTGTAAATATTTTATTCTATATTTTCACTCTAAAGAAAGTGTTTTTATTATCTAGGTCTTCCCGGACCTCCACAAGGACCTCTCGAAGTCTCAGACATCACACAGAACACTGCCACCATCGCTTGGAGACCGCCTCTGTATGACGGTGGCAGCAAAATCACCAACTACGTTGTTGAACGCAAAGAAACTAGTCACAGTCAATGGGTAGTGGCTTCCAGTTACTGCAGAGTGGGTACCTTTCGCCCAAAGTGCATGCATTGCAACTTGTTATCTAACCATATTAGAACAAAATCATTCAGAAATAATTATGAAGCATATATAAGATGTTTAGAATTGAATCATTCGTATTTAAAGAATTAATAAATGAAGACCATAAAACCTGTAGAGCGAGGTGGTATGTATTGTAACGTTTGAGGGAGGCTGCAATGGTCTGGAGGATAGTCTTATCTTCAAGGTCAAGGGATTCAAAGTTCGGAATTCGATTCTACTAGAGGGCTGACGTGTTCGGTACGCGTTAACTCCATCAGGGCCAAATGCCCCCCTGCTATTGGAGTATATGGAAATTGAAAAAAGGGAATGCCAGTTCAGGTCTCGTCCTGGTTATTTGACCTCAGATCAAGATTAAGATATTGCTTCCAAAAAATAACCCTGATGTTGACTGTAGAAAATAAGGCGTTACTCTAACTAAAATAAACTGAACTTTAGATCTAGAAGAAATAAAAAAAAATCGATAGTAAAAAAATGAATTATATGCGAAGATTGATGGATAGCTTTTGGTATAAAATGATTAAATTGTCATTGTAAAGTATTCATTCACAACCGATGTACTGAACATACTCACATATGTTAAATATACTCAAATGCGAATTCAATAAATTCCCTTAAAATGGAGGGAAAACATCATAATCTGCGTTATAAGCACAAACATCTTTACTATTTTCTCAATTCTTAAACACGTGTACCGAGATTTAATTTTGTTATGTCAAATGATTTTGAATGCTAACACACTTTCATGACCAAGCTCATCGTAATTGTTCACTCTTTGATAATATGAATGAATTATTTCTATAAGTAGCTTAATAGGTTTTAAGTTAATAGCAAAAGGTTTCTTTAAATACTGCGATGTGAATAATCTATTCGGGAAGACTTTACTCTTGAAATGTTTTAAATGTATTGCTGAATTTTGTTACGTTGCTGGACGTACATATTGTGAGAAATATTTATTGCCGTCTCCCGTAGTAATATTAGTAGCAAACAGCAAAACTTCAGAAAATGTTCAAATTCAAAAAATTTCAAAAATAGGCTGAATAAATCTTAAAACTGGATATTTTATCCATTAATAGTATGTAGAAGGGAAAAGAATGTTAATATTTGTGTTTTAGATTTGTAGCTTACTTTAACACGTATGAAATGTTGGTATTTAAAAAAATTAACTATTTCTGCTTAAAATATAAAAAAATTTTGGAAACGATTCTCACTGTGATGATATTGAACTAAGCATTCTATATGAATTCATCAATCTAACAAAAGATTTTAATTTCGTATTACTTACATGGGTTTATATGTTTTACTAGTAAAAATTAATTTTTGTTAAGAATATTGCCTTTGATATTTCTGCCTTCAGTTAATGCATTTAATTCTGTTTAAGTTTGATCTGCAAATTAGTATACGATTTTTCCTTTAGTCTTTATATGCTGAAAAATAGCTTTATGCGTTAAATGAACGATGAATGATTTTCAATGATTCTCATTAGTCTTTGCTTCCATCATTCAGTTATTTCAATATCTATACCACCTGTTTATATCCAATTTATTTTTCACAGGAATTGGTGTTCACGGTCCAAGGATTGACCGAGGGAGGAGAGTATTTGTTCCGAGTCATGGCTGTCAATGAAAACGGACAGAGCCAACCGCTGGAAGGCACCAATCCAATCATTGCCAAATTACCATATGGTAAGTGAATGTTTTCTTCTTGCAACTGAACAACTATTAAATTGTGGCTTATTCAATAGAGTCTTGCACACTGTTATTCATTATAACTCGAAATTGAGTATGGAAATACGAACTGTCAAAATCAATTCAATAGAGTCCTTTCTATCCATATAAACTGAGTGGCCATTGTTAATAAAATAAAAAGTCCTGCTCATAAACTTACACAATTTGTTGAGATCTGTATTTAACTTCGTGATGTGATAAAAAAAACAGATAAAAAAACTTTATCTCTTCAAGGTGTCTGATTTTCGATCCAAAAAAAAATTTGGATCGAAAATTTTAGATTTAATAACTATATGCCAAATTCGAAACACGTAGTCTTCATGGCTTCATTTGATTAAACATTGTAATCTTCATTTACACGCTGAAAAGTTTTGTGTAGTTTAATTATAAACATTTAAACTTACGTTATTAACTTTGATAGTTCGGCTTATATGTTATACTATAAGAGATCGAAACTAATTTAATTACATACAATTAAGTTTCAAAATATTGCAGCTGTATAGTTAAACATAGAATTTATTTTCATTATAAATTAAGAAAAAAATTATAATGAATAAAAGCAAAATTTCCAAAATTATTTTTTCACCGAGGATACTCTAATGAATTTCAGTTATCATCATTCTTCATTCATTGTACAGACTTTTATAATCAATACTAATTAAAGTTACCTAATATTTTGCTATAATTTTCTATATATAGTGATCAGACTAATGGTAAAGAAAGATATTTTATACATTTTTCGAATCCAAAGCCAGGCAAATTGCAAAGTTTCTTGTTTTAATATTTTTATTTGGTTAATCATAAAATGAAGCTAATCTGCAAATTATAAAACTATTATGTGATCTTTGATAGTGAATATAAATTGTGGAATTAATTAATTAACGTAACAATTCAATAAACGAAAAATGAATGTCATTTAGCATGAAATTGCATATCATCTTACATTGTGCTGTTCTCTCGCGAAGTTTTGGATTTAGAAGCTATCCTACCGAATATGAAGATTATCGCTTTCCTTTGGGAAACAATAGGAATATTATCTAACTAATTATTCCAGGGCTTATGACGGACTTGCCTCTTTATGAGATGACGGTCATTTAATAGGTATTTTAAGTAATACTACTACTATTATTGTCTAAAAATAAACAATTCACACCTAAGTTGGATTTCAAGTTCGATACCCGATTTTACCGAAGAACCGCGTATCATGCCGTGTAACCGTTTCGTCGTCTTGTGCACGTTTAATCCATCAAAATCAAACGTCCACCTGCTGGTGTGGTGCAGAAGTCTAAAGACATTACTATAACTGAAACTGAATCTAAGCTGATTTGGTATTTCTTTTTAGGGTTTCACTGATCTGTGACATTATATATCCTGTATTCCGTTTCATTGGCATAGTAAAATAATAATAATCAATTTTTCTTAATAACATTTAATTGCTATTATTGATGGGTTTTCCGTAAGCATGGATTGACCGTTAGATGATGATGGCAGATTGATTAAGTTAACTAATAATTAAAATAACAATATATTATTATATACTTTTAAAATATCTGTCTTTTACCTAGACAAACCAAGTGCACCTGGTGTCCCTGTTGTGACTGAAGTCGGAGGCGACTTTGTCAATTTGTCTTGGGAGAAACCAGAGAGCGATGGTGGCAGCAGGATCCAAGGATACTGGGTCGAGAAACGAGAAGTCGGAACTTTGGCATGGCAGAGAGTGGGACCAAACTTGTCTATCACGACCCAAGTGAACATCTCCAACCTGATTGAAGACAGGCAGTACGAATTCAGGGTGTTTGCAGTCAACGAAGCTGGCATGAGTCCGCCTTCGAGTAATTCAACTTCAGTCAAAATCAAGGATCCTAATGGTGAGTGAAATCGGAATTTACATTATTTTCTTATCATACGTGAATCATTTTCCCTAAAAATGTGGTGTGAAGTGGCGCTTTAAATTTCGTTCTATTACTAAGACCGTTTCTTTTCTTTTAGTTGTACCATAGAATACTATTTACAAATATATCTAATTTTTTTCAATAAGAATTCGTTTTGCAAATCATCTGAAGAAGGCCACCATGACTTTTAAATATCTATGCGTTATAAAATGACTGAAAATTAAATTTTTAACTTTTACAGAATCCTTTTTCTCAGACGAAGACAAATTGAAGTCAACATTTATTTCTTATATAGAACCTTGCCTGGATAATAACCATTCTCTTAAATTTGTAGTTGTAAATTTTTTTTCATATTTAATTATGATTTTTTTTACCATTCTTCCGCAAATAATTGCTGTTCTTTGTCCTTCGCTTTTTAAGAATATTTATATCTTTAGTTTAGAATACAAATTTGTTTTATGAAAGAATTCAGCAATTACCTCAGAGTTATGTACATATCTAATATTTGCTTTTTAAAGATTTAAATGATTAATATTTTGTGTGGCATTTATGAAATTAGTTTCCACCGTTGCGATATGTTTTGTGATTTTTATCTTGGAAATTTTCCTTATAAAAAATTCTAAATGTCAACTGAGAGCTTCTACTTGTCACTGCGTAAATAAATAAATATATTGCTGCGATTCGGATGGATTCGTAACTCGGACGGAAATTAGTTAGAAACGGCTCCAACAGAGATTCATTTAATGTAATTATTTATATTTATTTTCAGTAACCAATTTAACGATTGCTGCCAATTAATAGAAAAACTGTCAAGTTTAACAATTAATTGACTGTAACTGTTTTAATTAACTTGTTCATAGAGCAGAGAAAAATCTCAAGATTCTACGTATTAAGAATTTCAGCCCAGTTCAGCATTTCAAAGACACCCGATCGTCACCCTTAATCCATGTAAGAGTCACAGCAACTCCTGAATTGGCGATTGTAGAAATGCTTTTTTATATACTCTGGGTAGACTACCCAATTTTCTAGAAAAGGTTTTGAAAAATATCGCCAAGAAGACAAAATATGTTTCACCTACACAATTTGTAATAATACGTAAATGCATGCGTGTTTAAGCATTTTTATAAAATGACAGTTTCTTAGTATCTGCAAATAATGTGCTGCCTAAAGAGCTTTCAGTCTTCATGAACTGTGAATTATTGTCTTTGCAGCTCCAGTACCTCCAGAATTTGTCATACCACTTAGAAATGTTATGGCAGTAGAAAATAAGAGCGCTCAATTCACATGCAAAGTTACCGGAAACCCGAAACCAACGATTACATGGTGAGACATGTTTTAATTGTTCTAATACTTCATTTAATTGTTCTAATTTTATTTTTTAGTTATTTTTCAATAAAAAAATGTGTCATTATTATTGATAACTTCTTCCAAATGCTTGATCAGTAATTCTTTTATTTATGGCAAGTCTAGTAAAATCTTTCAAAAGATGAAAATCTGTCAATTATTAAATTCGACAAAATTATGCATATTCTTATATACAAAATGCAATTTTATTACAAAATTGTAAACATTCTTACCTTTCAGGTACAAGGGCACTCGGGAGTTGATGGATGGTGGCAAGTACACAATGCTGAAGGACGGAGATACTTACTCTCTGGTCGTGAGCGAGGCGTACGGTGAAGATGCCGACGAATACGCTTGCAGAGCTACAAACAAAGGAGGCTCGAGGACATCAAGAGCTGAGCTACTCATTAAAAGTAAGTAATGTTTCAGTGATAATGTAAAATATTATTTAAAATTCTCATTTTTTGGAGGGGGGGACTTAAGGACAGTTTAAAGTAAAGTTTAAAAACATAAAGACGTATATAAAGCAAAAAATAGCCTAGTATATTAAGCAAAAAAATAATATTTTACCAACTCAAATCAATTTACAGAATTTCTTGAAATGAATTTTGTAATAATCGTATTGGAGCCATCAAATGTAGAAAACACTAATTGTTGTACTAAATGAAACATCTATGCTTATAATGTTTCAGGCTGGCACGTTTATGTGAAAGGGGAAAAATCGGAAATGGTAATGTTGAAAACGTATCCTAGTTATAATAGATTAAAATTTGAAAGTATTTAAATGGATTCGGTAAAAAAAATTATGAATTTAGGTTACAGTTTCTTAAGACAGAAAACATGTGGAAATTTTGAAGATGACATTGAAAAAAAATCAAATATTGGAATACTTTTGGTGTCTCTAATTTTATAAAACACTATAATTTTCTGGTATTTCATTCATAAAGGGAATTCCATAGAAATCTTCATAAATAATTCTACAGTACGTTGTTATATCTTTATAATCATTTTTAGTCTACTATATCTAATGAAGAAATATAAACGCTTAGATAAAAAAAAAATTATAGTTGAAATGTTGTTTATTTATCTATCAATGGCTCACTTGCTTAGAAACTGTGGGTTTGATGCCTTAAAAATTGGAAAAATAAAAAATAAACTAAAAATAATATTTCAACGCTGGTGTTTTGATTTAAAGATTTTTGAGGAAAAATTCGATTAAAAGAGAATTTAATATGCAAATATTGCATCGGTTTTTTTTCTAAAAATAAACTATACGTAATTTATTTTTTAGAGTTAAATAAGGTTTAGAAGAATTATACTAACAAAAACTGTGTGCTTGAGTTTGGTTTTATGTTTGAATGATGATAAACAAGCATGGCTTAAACTTTGCCATAGCTTAAATAATTGCTAGAAATATAATCTTTCAGCAAAAAGAGACCCTTAACGGGTTTCACTACCGAGACATAAATACTAAAATCTTAATAGATCCACAAAATATTGGAGAACAATATTTTAATAATTATATAAAATGAATACTGAAAGAGAAGTTCAAAATTGAATTTCACGCTTTAAAACATTCACCTCTACTCTGTCAGCAGATAATCACTTAACTTTGCTTGTTTTGACTACTTGCGAAAGAATCTTATTTTTCTAATATTCTTAAATTTTTTATTGAAAATTTGGAAATCCCCCTGCACCACTAAGTATCACATGGGGCTTACAGAAATAGGCAACACTTTATATAAAGACATCACAAACAGAACAGCTACTCACGAATCATATTCGCTCGCACAGCCGCTTTTTTACCGGGGATAGAGGGCACATCCAAGCATAACGTAAACAGAACAGATAAAGAACAACCAGGCCCGAACCGAGACTCGAACCCAGGATGCCCAGATCACGGGGAAGACACAATAGCACTAAGCCAAGATGCCGGCAGCATTTTTGATAAACCCTCAATTTCAATAGAGATAAAACATAAAAGCAAAATTAATTCGGTTCCACGTTAGCTAAATTTTTATTTTGGCAAACATGTGTTCTCCTACCAAAGTTAAATTATTCCACAACAATAAACTAGTCTTTATATCTTTGTCTGGCACTCTTGGGATTTTTGCAAACACTTCACAAAAACTTACCTTTAACTTTGTATTTCTTTCTTTCATATAACCTTAACTTCGTATTCCCCATACCTTTATCACTGGTATTACCTTTAATTTTATATTTCACTGACATGAAAATATTTAAATACATGGAGAAAAATAGCAAAACACTGTGTGCTTATTAAAAGAGCTTTTTTCTAAAAAAACTCTTTATATTTCCAGCTGCCCCAGTACTGCACGTACCACCTCGATTCCGGGAGCTGGCATGCTTCGAAAAGGGTGAGAACGTTACTCTTAAAATTCCGTTCACTGGTCTGCCCAAACCCAAGATCAAGTGGTCCAAGGACGGAGACGAGATCGAGACAGGCATGCGTTACGACGTCTCTGTGGGCGAGAGGCACGCTATCCTTACCATCAGAGATGTCCAGAAGTGGGACAATGGACCATACAGAATTGTTGCGGAGAATGAGCTCGGGGTGGATTCTGCAATCATCAAAGTACAAATTAACGGTAAGTTATTGGTCATTCAGATGCAATTTTTAATAACAATATTTAACAACAATAATTGTTTTAGTATTAGAAAAATTAATATATATATGATTACATTTAATGAAACGGAAATTTTCTGGATAAAGAATTAACGATGACATCATTTTGAATTAATAATTTGTCGATGATGCTGGTAAATATGAAAAGCTTGACATTAGATGGTTCGCTTTGAAAGTGAAATTAGATATTTTAATTTCAGTTTAAATTCTTTATTCGATATTTTTGCTGTTAATAGCGAATTTTTCTAAAAAATTTCTAATTAATATTTTTATTAAATCTGGTGTTATTCAAAAACTTAGAAAAATATAGTTAATTAAGTTTGAGCATAAATTGCCCTCCCCTTCCCTTTTTATACTAAATAAACTTCAAATTTTCCATTTTCAAGACGCAGACACAAAAAAAACTTTTGTTTAAAAATATATTATTTGAATGTAACGTAATAATTAGACACTATAATAAGCATTATTTTATGTATGTAAAGTTTTATTTTTCGAATGGATTTTTTATTACTTTATCAGATAGCGCCATAAATACATAAAAAATGTGATTCTTGTGAAAAACACAGTGAATAATCCTTTAGTAAGGATGCGCTATAAAATTATCAATATTTTTTTTACTTAAAATTATAATTAAATTAAATCATTGATCACTTTACAGTCTGTTGAATATATTTTCAATAATTTTCAGATACTAAAACTATAAATTTTAATTTTAATCTTTTTTGGGTTTTTTCATAAAATTTATATGTTTATTCTTTACGACCAAATAAAAGAAAAAAAATGTGTATGTTTTAATAAATGAATGAAATTTAAATCATATATTCTATAACATTCTGAATAAAATGTAATCAATCAGACTGGCTACAAGAAAGTCAATGTTGATAATTAATTTGCATAAAATATAAAAAGGAAAGGAAAGGAAAAATATTGTATTTTGAAATAAATTTAACAAATTAAATATTTAAATTTTGAAATTTAAAATGATTCTGTAAAAGAGGCAGATGAATGTAGGCTTAAAAGATTGTAATATGTATTTCTCTTTGCAATTTCAGATAAACCTGATCCACCCAGATTCCCAGTGGTTGAGACCATTTGCGATGACTTTGTTACATTATCATGGAAGCCTCCATTGTGGGATGGTGGCAGCCACGTCAGCAGTTACCTGATTGAAAAGCAAGAATGTCCAATGACCAGCTGGATTCGATGTGGAAACACGAGGTGAAAAGAAATTATTTCTTTACAACCAATAATGGCATTATCTGTATCAATTTTTTAACAATCAGGATGTAAATAATACATAAAAAATGATATCTCTGTAGATGATTTCTATAATTATTACTAATAATATCGTTTTTGACAGGTTTACATATCACACAATAAATGGGCTGAACCCTGGAAAAGATTATGTTTTCCGAATATATGCTGAGAATGTTTACGGTAGGAGCGATCCTAGCGAGCCAACTCAACTCGTCACGACTAAATGTAAGAATATTAGAACAGTATTTTTGATATTTAATTCTGACCTTATTATAAGGATTAATTATCATGTGCTATTTAATATTAAATTTGATTTGATGATGCATTTTATGTTTCATGTCTATATAAATTGTTTTAAGATGTTTCTAAGGGTAAAAAGTGATTTTTAATTTAAATGAAATTATTTCGCCTCACAATAAATTAATCTTTTAGATAAATTGAACCTTTCTAAGGTTACTGAAACTCTATCAATAATTATTCAAGAAAGAAAATAACAATAAAAGAAACCTTCTTTCAGTTCTTTTGCATGTTAAACTATACTTGTCTTAAAAAGGATACAATTTTAGATTATTTAAATATAATCGATTAATTTAAAAAGCTGAACTAGTCGTCAGTTGAAAGAAAGAAAAGTTTTAATTAGCAGCCTAGTAAAGAATTACTTCATTTCTTAAATGCCCTTTTCCTTTTTTCACATAACATTTCTATTGCATTGCATTTTTACAAGCTCGACTTTATCTGAAAATCATTCTCTCTAAATTTTTAACGTCATCTGCAGACTAAGTTATGTTTTTGATTCCGATTCTGCATTCTATAAACTATTTTATGATTTTTTATTTATCATTTTCTTAAAAACATTTATGTTTACTTAATATCGATGTACTTTATTTCAAATTATTTAATTCTTTTTTTCATTTGTAGTGAAAGAAAAAGATGCCGCTAGAAGGAAACATTACATGTGTAAGTAATTGAATAATATTATATTTCAAGTGCTACTTTAAAAGTCATGTGACATTAACTAGTCTTTGCAACTATTCTAGTCTTAAGGCTTGAGCAGATCGCAACATTTAAAACATTCTACAGAAGGAAAGAAATTCTCATTTGATGACATTTTAATTATGATTGCAAATTGAAAATTTGAGATAAAATGTAAAATGATCACGAATAAATTCAAAGCCTTGAATGTAATTTTTTAAATGTTTTATTTAAACGTATTTTATAATTTCTAAACAAAAAGCACGACAGTTCTTATTCCTTTTTAGGATAAAAAATGTATATATTATTACCAAACGATATCCATATTATTTTAACTTATTTTTTCTTCCCTAGTGGATGCACAAGGCAAAAGGATACGCGGAAAGTCTGAAGGAAAAGTCAAAAACTATGATCAATTTGGTAAGTTTGTAAATTTATTACTTTTGAGTGATCTACTGTTTTTCCCATGAATTTAAGTAATGAAATATTAGAACCACATCATTACATGATCAGTTTAACTTTTGATTTCATTTTATATTTATTTTTAAAATTATTTGGGTTTTTTTCCAGTTTTCGATGTCTTCGACAAATATATTCCTCAACCAGTCGACATAAAAACATCAAGTGTATATGACAAGTATGATATACTTGAAGAAATCGGAACGTAAGTTGTTTTTGTAACTTTTATTTTGGAAAAACAGTGTTGAAATGCTTTCTATTTTGTTTAAATTATTACTAGAAAAATATATTACAGTAATTTTCAACTTTTTAAATTTTAATTTAAAAATATTTAGTTAATGACATGTTTAAATGTAGAATATTTACGAATGCCTGACATTGGATTTCAGGGGAGCCTTCGGAGTGGTCCACAGGTGCAGAGAGAGGAAGACGGGCAACATCTTCGCTGCCAAATTCATTCCTGTTGCTCATCCTCTCGAGAAATCGCTCATCAGGAAAGAAATAGACGTGATGAATCATTTGCATCATCCAAAATTGGTGCACTTGCACGACGCATTTGAAGATGATGATGAGATGGTTCTCATTTATGAATTGTGAGTATATTTTAAAGACAGTTTTTCCGTTGAATATTATGGGTATATTAGTACCTACAATAAATGCCAGTTATAAAGTAGTCATTTATAAATGATTTCATTTAGAAAAATATAGTAAACCATTTATTCAGAAGAATAAAGATTACAGATTAATAAGATTGATTTATGTAAATATAACCGAACTTTATTATTTTAAATTATTATATATATATATCAATCTCGTGCGGCGTTTTAACCTTTTGCCCTCAGATGGTGATTCTTACACCCCATTGAACACCCTGCATCATTTTGATATTTTATTTGTTTATTTTTAATTTTATTTATTATAAATATCTTCATAATAGCAAAAAGTTACAGAAGATATAAATTTAAAAAATAAATATATATGTAAGCATAATTTTTGAAGCAGAGTTGTGGACGGAGTCAGAGAAGGTGCAGAAAGAGGAATTTGTTTGAATTTTTAACTCCGTTTTTATTTCCATCCTGGGATGCATGATTTTTCCTACAAGCAGAAACGACGAGCACAATACAAAAAGAAATGAAGATTGAAATTTTATTTCTGTGAATATATACTGGGAGATTTTAATAAGGATTTCTTGCACTCATTCTCGACCACAAGTGAGGGAATCATAGATATCTTTTTGAAGAATTTTTTAAAGTCGGCTATATTTTATCTCTTCACTCGAAGTTTGGGAACTTGTCGACTTTTAGCCGATTCAGAAATTTTATAACTCGTGTTGAATTAATCTAATAGAAAAAGTGGATTGGAATCAGGAAATAAGAAAATATTTTAGAATGAGTTTGTTATGCGCTGAATTCAGCGAAAAATTAAGAAATTAATTAAGTTTAAATTTATTTACAAGAAGTAATAATAGGCACATAAATACTGATGAATACTGTATCATAATAATATAACAATTCAGGAATTTTCTCTGTCTTTAGTCGAATCTAAACAGAATTTTTAAATTATCACAAATTTATCAAATGTGTATTGCGTTTTGGCCTTTATCTTCAGCAATGTCGCTTTTCTTTGTAATTCATAACAAATTATTTTTGCTTTCCAGTATGTCTGGTGGCGAACTTTTCGAAAAAATAACAGATGACAGTTATTTCATGTGTGAAGCTGAAGTCATAAACTATATGAGGCAGATATGTGAGGGAATGAAGCATATGCATGAAAAGAACATTATTCACTTGGATATCAAGGTAAGGACATAAAATATGGAAAATATACCTGTAGCCACGCCCTTTTATATATAAAAAAAAGTAGAAACATCACATATTATTATGCTATTTATTTAAATGTTAGTAATATAGCGAGTGATTTGTTGATGAACAGTTGGACTGAGAGCAATGTGAACAACTGAGCATATTTGGGATCTTTTTATACTTCAATAAAGTACATCAAGCGGGCAAAAAGGAAAGCACGACATTTGTGTGAAGTTTATCTTAATTGTATTTACATTTATTTTATCCTTCGATGAATGCGTAAAAAAATAAAACAAGACTATTAAATAATTGTTATAAACAGCAATTAAATCAATTGGCGAATAAAGAAGATAAGTTTTGATCTTCTATAGACGATTAAAAGATGTATGAGAGGCAATGCTATTTTATGCTCTATTTAATTTATATATAATCTCTGAAACTTTAAAAGTTTTTTTCTTCCAAACTTTTTGCTTTAACAAAAGATTATATTTTATTTTACTAGAAAAAATGAATTATCAAGAATTTTATGTTCATTATAGACACAGAGGAAAGAATTCTAATCAATGAAAAGAGCAATACTAGTCTGTTATTCTCATTTAAACCTTTAAAAGGCAACTTTTTATAGTCATGATACTTTAAAATATTTTTAATATTGAGATTGGCTGAAGAGAAGTGACTCATTTAGCTTATTAAATAAATTTGTTTTAATAAATCAGTTTAATTAATAATTAAGTAACAAATTAATTAATTTGGGTGATAAGGAATAGAAAAATGTAAGTTTCTATTTATTAACCAATTATAAATCTAATACCAATGAATTATAATCGAAGCCACTATTAACCTAATTATATTGACTGTCACCTTATCGAGGGCTTTTCTAACGAAGTACTATTTTCTAGCCTGAAAACATCATGTGCCAAACTAAAGCCAGCAACAACATCAAACTAATTGACTTCGGCCTGGCTACTAAGCTGGATCCAAACGAAGTTGTTAAAATTTCGACTGGAACTGCTGAATTTGCTGCTCCAGAAATCGTGAATAGAGAGCCGGTGGGTTTCTATACAGATATGTGGGCCGTAGGTGTTCTGGCATATGTCCTGTAAGTATCCTTAATATTTAAATTCTATTTTACTTTTATAAATTTTGTGGGATTTTTAAAATGATTGAAATCAGAAAATATTATCATTATAGTTAATAATAGTGAAGAAACTGTAACTATTCCTCTTAATGTGCTATGAATTTTCATTAAAAAGTGGAAATAAAAAAAATCTTATAATTAAATCAGTGACATCTTGTCACCTCAATATTTAATAATTTTTAAATATTTAAATAATGCCACAAATTAAGAAATACTTCAATAACTGTGAATATTTAGCACTCGCAAAAAAATATTTTCTTATCTTATTATGTTATGTGAGCAAATCAGAGAAATATGGACTTTAAAAAATTCATCATTTTTATTTTGTCATTCAGATTAATATTTTTTCAACTTCATATTAAAAAATGTTCATTTAAATTATACAAATATTGAATATAAAACATATATTGAGCTTGTATAAATAAATTGATTAATATGTTTCAGAATTTGTAATAGAGACCTACAGAGTAACTCATTCTAGCTGTCAATTAATTTATTTTAACAGTTCCATTTTAATAAAATCTGAATTAGTTATCGCGTCTTTGTTATTAAACTTTCTGTAAAAATTTTCAGACTTATACTTAATAGTTCAAGTGACTTTTAACTGTCTAAAATATTTTTAATAACTCTTAAATTCAAAACATTCTATTTTTTGTTACTTCATTTCAATTGTTTAATCCTTTTAAGGCTGAATAATTTTTCTTATTAGTTAAAAATTATTTAAATTGTTGATGATTATATAAATATTATATTATATTATATTATATTAATAAGATATACAAACAAGTCAATACGCTTTTCGTTTTTCCAATTATTGACATAGTCTTCAAAAAATTAGATCGAGTTTATTGAGTTACTAATTATTATCTATTTCAATAATTTCCAATTGATTACTTCGAAGGGTAATAAAAATACTTTTCTCTTTATACGTACAAAAACTATTACATTATATTCAGTAAGGTTTGTTTGAATTATTTAAACATTGATTTATGTATATATATCACTAATATGAATTAAATTTCTAAATTAAGCTCACGAAAACGAACTTTGGTAAAAAAAAAAGTTTTATTTTCTGTTGTTAAAAAAATTCAATTCATCAATTATTGATGAAGTTTTTAATGCTTTATATTTGACTTTCCTTACATTTGATTCCACGTATTAATATCGTTTATCAATTTTTACAGGTTGAGTGGTCTGTCGCCATTTGCCGGTGACAACGATGTTGAGACTCTAAAGAATGTTCGAGCATGTGACTGGGAATTTGACGATGAAGCTTTTGCCAATATATCTAATGAAGGCAAAGATTTTATCAGCAAATTACTCACCAGGAGTAAAGAGTAAGTTATTCCTAATTTTTCAACTGAAAATTAGAAATAATTTATCATTTTTATTTGTATTTTTTCAAAACAATCCATAATTTGAAGACATGTAATATATATATATTGCCTGTTCATTACAGGACATAAAAGTTTTATATGCATATAAATTTAAAAACATTTAATTGTTAATTATCATTATTTTTATCTTTCTAAATAATAAATAATCAATATTTTTTTTAAAAAAACTGCAATATTTTAAATATTTAATGCATGATGAAGAACTGAAATGAACAATAAGTGTTATTTTTTAATATAAATGTAATATTAACATAAATTATTTTCAATTTTTTAGAAAATTTCTTTAATATTTGTCTACTATCTAAATAAATGTAAATTTTAATTTATTTTAAAGTTACAAAACCAAATTTTATTTATTTATTTATTTATTTTGCTATAAAATGTAATTTGTCACATTTTTTCTACTACTCTTTTTTTAGATTTTGATTCATCTTATGTTTTTCTAATTTACCCAAAAAATGTTAAAATTATGATTAAAAAATTACTTCCATATTTAAAAATTAATCATAGATAAAAGGGTTCGAATTTGATTATGATAACCTTTTTCATTTAAATAAAAGGATGTCATTGGCGAAGGTCTAATGTAAGGGATACAATAATAGTTATAAAAATAAGAATTTGGAACTGTCATTTATGAATAAGAATTGAAACAAGCAATTTCATTACAAATGATGTTGTAGTATGTATTAAAAAATTTCCCTGAATTTTATTATAATTCTACATTTTTCTTGCAGTAAACGAATGACAGCCCATGAATGTCTAGAACATCCTTGGTTGAAGGTAAGGAACTGAAATTAATTTTACTCCTCTCTATATTATTTTTAATTTAAAAAAAAACAGCTTCTTTTGCCTAAATTTCATCAAAGATAATTTCTTAGTAAAATATATCCTAAACAGTTTATTTTCGTTTTTAGGGTGATCTCAGTCATGATACAAGAATTCGCATTCCAAACAGAAGATACGTTAAATTCCGTGACGATCTTCGAGACAAATACGTAAGTTAATTTTGTTTTAAATTTTAAATATTTTGATATAAACGAAATAACTTAATTCTGAAGGAAATATATATCTTATTGTCTTGTGATTTCAGGCCGATTCTTGGAAGAACTGCTTGCTTCCTTTTGGTCACATCGCTAACTACAGTTCTCTACGAAAATTACATCAAGAAAAATATAAAATACACGATTTCTATTTCGGTAGGATATTTCCTTTGCTTTTCCATTACGAACCTTGCTTATACCAAATTTTTGAAACGCACTGCATTTCTCAGTATCAAAAATAGTTTCAATTGGAGCAGATTTTATATTTTGGATTTGTTCGTCGATGTTCAAAATGTGATTCTAATCCAATCTTTTTTTGATATTTAATAAGCTTCACTGACGAATCCATGGTTCCTTGTTTTTCAAAGATTTTAACGAATGATTTCAGTTCTAAAATTCAATAAATTCTAAATAGTATCACTGTTTAAATTTTTTCCTAAGATTCTTCACGCCAAACACTATGCAATAACAAGATAGAATTGATAATCAAGAATAAAATTGATAGAATTGATAATCTTGAATTGATAATCAAGAATAAAATTGATAGAATTGATAATCTTGAATTGATAATCAAGAATAGAATTTATAGAATTGATAATTAAGAATAAAATTGATAGAATTGATAATCAAGAATAGAATTGATAGAATCGATAATCAAGAATAGAATTGATAGAATTGATAATCAAGAATAGAATTGATAGAATTGGTAATTTTAATAAAATGTTAAGTATTATCCACATGTTATTAAGTATTATATTAATATTTGGTACAATTAATAATTATTTGATAGTTTTATTATATATTATTAAATTTATTGGTAATATAAAATATATCAGTAAATACTTGTCAGCTATTTTAATTATTTTAATACCGGATATAAAGCATTTCCATAGATGTATTTAGAAATTTTTTCATGAAGAATAAAAGTGAAATAGTAAACTACGGAAACTTGGTACTAAATTTAATGAAAAACACCTAGATTTTCTTTATTCGACTAATGAATATTTGCCTATTTCACAAATCAAAATATCCTTATCGGTTTTAATCAAAAGATGAGTACCCCAAACAAGTATGTGACTACTACTACTTGTTAGTAGTGAATCAATTTTATTTTACAAAATAGGAAGAAAACTCCTTGAGGGCAGGGAAAAGAACATTTTTAAAGTGAAATAATCCTAGATAAAAATAAATTAAACTGCAATTTTTAATTCGTTTTATTTTCTCGCCCGTAGTCGATTGATTTCCAATTCCTTTTAAAAGACGAAAGGAAAATTTCTTTGAAATAAAAGAATATATTTTCAGTAAAACTGCAGATAAATATGGGATTATTACAATTTCTATTTGTTAGTTCTTTGTGAATTCCTTTCATTTTACAAAATTGCAATAAATTTTTTCAAAGGTTACAAAAAAAAAATGTTTAATGTAACGAAATTTTTCAGATCGTCTCCAGGCGGCACCCAGGTTCGTGATCCGTCCACAGAGCACGTTCTGTTACGAGGGACAGAGTGCCAAATTCTTCTGCAGAGTGACCGCACCTGCTCCTCCCACGGTGTCATGGTAGGCATTCTTTACATAGAATAAAAACGTAATGAAATATGCACAATTTAACATTTCTATTTTATCCAAATTCTCAATCCTACATGCTCACATTAATGATATCCTAATTTTGCGGGAGGCTAAACTTAGTCCGTGAATATTTTTCGTTGTAGTGTTTCTTTTCTATATATAAATTATATTTATTATATAATAAACAAAAGCATATTTATTATTATATAATAAATATGCTGTTGTTACTAATGGCACTTTACAAGCTCGCTTACATATCTGTCTGCGATTTAAGCCTAATGAGCGTTTCTTTTTCAGTAGTGCCAAAAAAGGCCAAGAGGGGGCCGGGATGACCTGTTTGGTAGAGCGTTGGACTCGTAATCCTTAGGTTACGAGTTCGAAACTCACCGGCCAAAAAGATTCCCCGAAGATATGGCAACTGGCGCTCGTTAAATCTGTTCGTGGTCGCAAAGTTCTCCATATCGAGAGTAATATCACTAGGGGTACTGGGTCAGAGGTGATCGTTCTCTGTTCTAGGTCTAAATTACGATCTGAGATGTATGAATTAATTTGCATGAATATAATCCGCCCCCTAAAAAGGGTTGTGACGTGTGGGTAGCTAAGTTGTACTCTTGGCCCTAGATGGCGCTACTTGTAAAACAAAGAAACGCATTCTTAGGCTTAAAATCTGCTGATTGTATCAGTGGAGGCTCGTCCACGGAGAGTACCATTAGTCACAACATACACACACAGGGCCAAGAGTACGAATTAGCTATTTCTGGTGTCATATTCACTCATACAGCCCCTTTTAAAATGGAGAGCACATTCATACACCTCACACATTGAACACAAATGAACAATCATTTCCGAACCGGGACTCGAACCCAGGACTCCCAGATCACCGAGACGCACTACCCCTATTGTTGGATTCCAACATATAATAAATATAAGTTGTATGAATAAATAAGTACTGAGCCATAAACGCTATTCCTAACAAATATGGATTGCTATGTAGGAGATACTAAAATTACAGTACTGAATAATGAAGCGACATTTAATTAAAAATTGCCCAGTCTGGAAATAATATTCTGTTCCTTTTTTATTTGAAATATGGTATTATACAATATCCATCTATCATAACAAAGCATTTCCAAAATTCTTTATAGGATGCTCTTTCTAATTCCGACCAATAACTAATGCCTAAACTGTTAGTGCCGTGTACACTTGTAGTTGTAAAAGTGCTCAAAATGATGTAAACAATTATATTTTTATATAGTTTGAAACAGTAATATTGCTTAGAAATTATTCATTGTATATTGTTACATAGTTCCTAAGTGATATTTGCCCGTTTAGTACAATATTTAATATAGTATTATTTTAAATAAAAAAAATCTATTCTCCCGTGACTTTAAAAAAAGAGATATCTTCCATTATATTGCCGAATTCCTTTTACAAATGCACGATTCTTACCTTAAAATTGAGAATTTTAATTTCAAATTAAATTTTAAACACAAATCTCAAGGAAGAAGTAATATTATAAAAGTCTCTGTAATTTCGTGTTTGTAATATCAAAACGAATAACATTTTCTCCTAATTATTTTGCAACTATAAATATTTTTGAAGTAAACTAAGTTCAGTATCGATATTACATCTTAAAATATTTTGCCTTAATGGTAATTTTTTCAGATAAACCTTAGGGCTCTCTCTCATCCACCTCCCCTCTCCCTCCATCAAAAGACCGTATGGCTTGGTGGTAAGGTTTAGGCTACGAAAGAGAAAGTTTCAGGTTCTATACCCGATTACATAATGAACATTCGTGTAAGTAAGTCTTGTGCAAGTTAAATCCGTCGGGCCAAACATCCTCCCGTTGGTGTGGCGTGGAAGTTTGTTGAGGGGGCGCTAGCTTAGGCTTCGTTCTCATAATCTGACTGCGGTTCAAAATTATGACGTCCATATCAAAATAGCCCTCTAGTTGCTTAAAATAGGACGTTAATCTAATTAAACTAACCCTTATCACACAATTTATGCATTAGATTCAGGTTTCATACTCATTTTATAAATTTATTTCAATTTCTCCCTTTAGGTATCGAGACAACTCAGAGCTTAGACAGAGTGTCAAATACATGAAACGATACGAGGGTCACGATTATTACTTCGTGATAAACAGATGCAAATTGGACGATAGAGGAGAGTACATCATCAGAGCAGAGAATCACTACGGATCTAGAGAAGAACCTGTTTTCCTCAATGTACAATGTAAGTTGCCATATATATTCTTTCCACTCACATATATATATATATATAAGAATTTTTCCTTAATTTGAGGAAGCATTTACCTGTAAAAAGCATATTCTTGGTATTATCTTGCATAATTAGATCCACATAAGGTTAAAAAAATTTTTTTTAATCTTATTATTAGAAGTAGTATATCTAATTCAAAGATTGTATTTAAGTTTGGTTAAATTGATTTATCAGACTTTAAAAGCATTACAAAATAAATTTATCAGGCCAAACTCTTGAAATTCAAAATGAAATCACTGAGTAAATGAAACTCCTACACTCTTGATCGGAATATAGAAAAAGAAGTCTGAAAGGTTTTTTTTTTCCCGAATTACTATAAAAACCCAAAATATACCCTGAATGGGTTGCTTTTAAAGCTATCTTAAAAATTACTATATCCTCAATGTGAAGAAAAATTATTTTATAAAATACATCCTCTATAGCCATTAAAAATTAGTTTTATGTCCCTTCAGAGGATTATAAAATCTTATTATCAGACTACTGGCTCTAATAGTCTTCTATTTTGCCTGGAAACTCCTGGAAATTTTTATTCTCAGATGTTGAAGGCTTGAATCAGTTTATTAATTAACAAAATATTGTCAAAATCAAACAAATTTTATTTCCTAAAATTTTAGGGTGGCAATAGCTATATATAGCTATAATATAATGGCTTATCATCATGTCTTTAAAATGAGACTTTTTACAAACAATACTTGAAAGGATTGCAAAGCTACATTACAAATGCTATCCAGGATATTTCACTTTTCCCAAAATGTGCTTCAATGCGATTTTTTTTTTCATTTTGCACTTTAAAAATATAAGTAAAGGCAGTGTGAATTCTAGTAATCCATCCTTTTTTTTTGCTTGCTTGTTTGTTTCATTCAATAACTCTCAGATTAAATTACTTATACTTTGATATGAGTCATTTCAAGAAAAAAATTAATTCCATTTTTTTCTTTTAATAACATGAATAGTAAATTGATATTCAAGAAATGTTTGTGATCAAAATAATGTTTAATACATGTGTTTGTTTTTCCCTGCATAATTTATTGTTAATTTCAGCTGTTCCAATTGACATTCCAAAGATCACACTTGATGAGCCGGTTAGGTAAGTTGCTTTTGCATTATAGTTAGTTTTTTAAAAATTTCGTACAAAATACAAAAAGTGTACATAATGATCATTCTAGAGTGTAAAAGTTAAATGAAATTTGATGATTTGAACTATGGTGTTTATTTACGATCACGTTTGCCCGAAAAAAGTTCGAATCTAATGTAGCCCGTGTAAGTATCAATAGTATACACATCTATATAAACAACTTTCATAGTAAAGGAAAAAAGGCAAGCATAATAAGAAGGCAGAATAAAGCCATATGAAGGCAGAAAACCGGTAAAAGAAAGCGTCTGAAAACGATAAGAATGAAATTTAATCGAAACAACATTTGAAGTTGGTAGTAGTGGGCTAAGCGTGAGAAAATAAGAAGGCAGAATAGATATGAAGGTGCAAAACAGGAAAAAGAAAGCGTAAGAATACGATAAGAAGGGAATTTAATCGAAACACTTTTAAATGTGGACAGTTGTGAGACTAAGGATGAGAAACTAATAAACATTGGAGATAAATTTGAATTTGTATGATTTTAAAACGATTATTTTTATAATGCAGAAGAAATGTTATAGATATATATGTTGTTATAGATACATTTATATAAAATTTTAGCGGTTTCAGTAATAGGCATTCTATTGCCTCTTTTAAAATATTTGGTCTTTAGCACATAATTATTTGTACAGATAGTGTGTTAAAAAAAGTGTCATGTTAAAGATTTGTCAAAATAAAACTATTTCTTTGTAATTATTAAAATATTTTTTTAAGAAATTGACTCTAGGAAACGCATCGCTTTTTAGAATCGAATAATCATTTTTTTCTATGTTCTTATTATTATCTCAATAAAATGGTCATTAGCTAAAATAAACTGTCTTTCGTAGTTAATAGTTGCACTATAACATGTTATCTCGCAATTATTATATAAACTTCGCAAAAAGCAAACATAATTGCTACAGACTACAATCATTTTTTCTATGTTATTATTATACCAATAAAATAGCCATTAGCTAAAATAAACTGTGTTTCGTAGATAATATGTGCACTTTAACATATTATCTCACAATTATAATATATACTTAGCTAAAAGCAAATATCAAAGCTACAGACTACAAGACTACAATTTTGATATCTGAATTGTAATATTTTCACTCATGTTAAGAAGTGGTGTGTTATTTAATTCTCCCTGTTATTATGAAAGGATTTTAAAAAAGTAATAATTATAAAAGATTTGAACAATTTTTATTATGTGAGTGTATGCCTAACATTTTATTATTCAATTACAAGGAGAAGGCAAGAACTTCAACCTATACTTCCTCCAGAACCAAAGGACTGTCCTCCAATGTTTACTTTCTTGCTGCGACCACGTATTATTCAAGTTGGAATCGGCGTCAAGCTTTTATGTTGTTTAGAAGGAAAGCCGGTGCCTGAGGTACGATTGTTTTGTCTGTAGTTAAAGATTTTCCTTTCGTTTGGATTAGATTCTTTGCTTTTTAAAATTTTCGCATATCTTGTGATGATTATAAATCTACTTATTTTTAAAGTTTAGATCTTTTTTTAAGTCATATATATTTTTACAAAATTTTTGTTCGATACCTCCAACGTTGAAATTGTTGGTAATTAGTTGGATCACAAATCTGGTAAATCACGGAGTGTTTCTATAACAACTACTATTCCTATTAATGATATAAAAAAGCCATATTAAATTACTGCTTCATTCTAAATGATAAAAGCATGGGACTTATAAAAGAGAAACAAATTTCACATAATCAAACCTTCTAAACAAATCTAGCTAACCAACAGAAAATTCAATGTTTATTTAAGTTTAGATAAAACTACATTTACTTATCGCTTCTGGAAAAATAAGCACTAACTTGATTATTCTAATTTTTTAATTTATTAATAATTAGTTGTTTAATTTATTAATAATTAATTGTTTTTGTATTTTACCTAATTTACAATAAATATACTGTCAGAAGATTAGATTTTTAATTTCCAACGATTAAATTTTTGCAAATTCACTACCTGAGTTAGAAAAATTTTTATGTTTATCTTTCTCCAATTTTTGAAATCCCCTAGTTCGACTTTTAAATTTAAACATCATTCAATTTTCACTAAAAATTATTTGTATCAATTTCAAAGGTATCATGGTAGTAAGCTTTTGCCTTGACTCAATTGTATCTTTTAATTTGGTGCACTATTGTGAACATAGTAGCGTTATGCGAACAAAAATTTAACAATTCGATTTAATTAAATCTATGTTTTACCCATTTTAATGTGAATGAGTTTGTGTATATTGCAGTTTTATATTAAAAAAGTTTCCTTCAAATACTCTCAGAAAATATAAAATTGTTATTTATATGTTTAGAAAGAACACTTCTATAGATTTCTTTTTATATCTTTAGATCCGATGGTTCAAAGATGGACGGGAAGTTGGAAAACACATGTACAGTACAACATACAATGATGGAGTCGTTGCCCTTGAAATTCCATCGTGTACTTTAGACGATGCAGGAACTTTTATTTGTACAGCAACGAACGAATTAGGAGAAGACCGAACGTCTTGTACAGTAAAAGTAGAAGGTCAATACATTCAAATATATAAATAATAGAAAAATAGTTTTTTTTTTAAATAGAATTTTGAATCCATATCAAATTCTCTTATCAGATATTTTGTGTATGAAATATATTTATATTATTGAGTCTATAACTTCACGTTCGATTTAATTTAAAATTAAAACAAATCTACTATATATATATATATATATATATATATATATATATATATATATATATATATAATATTAAATATTTGGATATACTCTAATACTAATTAAAAATATTACAATGATTTTAATTTAATTTTAATAATAATTTAAAGCTGGATTTATTATAATTATACATGAAATAAGCAACTTAAATAAATAACAAAATGTTAGCGAGTTATATCAATTCTAAAAAAATTAGTATGCACTTCAACAGAATACTAAATTTTCTCTTAAAACTATGAATTGTTGCTTATTAACAGTATATTAAAAACATTCTTGTTGTTTTCAATATTTGAAAATTTCGTTGACAGATAGCGGGCTTAAAATCAGTTTCCTAAATATATATATTATGATATTTAAATCAGGAAGTTTATATTTTATCAAGAAAAATAAATTTAGAAGAATTACTCTAAAATAATTGTCTAAAATAATAGTCACAAAATATATAAATGTAGTTTTGTTGAGATAGTTTTAATTAAGATGCGAAATCAATTACAACAGATTGTGAAGTAAATTTTTAATAAGTTTTTTTTTTTTTTGAGAATATGTGGAATAATTATCTGTTTTATTTGAACATAATTCTACTTATATTTAGTTCCAATCTAAACACATTTATTATTAAATTATTAATTTTTTATGATTTTCTGTTTACTTCAAGAAAATATTTCATTTTTCTTGAATTAGAAGGCATTTCCTAATGAAACAAGTTTTGAGCTATATAATGCTTTGATGCAAATCGAATCAATACAGGGTGGTTAACAAAAAAACTTTCCTTATAAACAGTATTCTACAACGCAAATGGGTGAAGGGATTTCAACAAAATTTAGCACATAGACTAAACAACAGAAGTGCTCAAGAAACACTTTTCCCCCTCTTGAAAGTGTAAGATACACTTTTCAAGTGTATCTCAATTCCCCCCCCCCTTGGTTTTAGTGTTTATCTCAATCACTCATTAATTTTTAGATCGAAGGGGTCCATCAAGAGTCCAGTCTCCAGTTGTCACACCTAGAGTTGCCACGCCTACCTTTTACAGGGACAGTATGAAGTCACCTTTCATTACGCCTTATGGGTCAGTCAAATCTTCCGCACCCAGGCCACAACCGAAAGTAGCTGACCCCGTGTCATCCACCCTCTCAGCCGCTGCGTCGCGCCTGTCAGCCCCAGAGGCTGCTAAAAGAGCGCAGAAGCCTTACGGCAAGAAAGACAAAGGAGATGGCACTTCGGGACTGGCCAGGTCTCGAACTGCGACGAAAGAGTTGCAGAGTAAGTTTGTTTCATTGGGTTGTAAAATATTAGCAGAAATAACACCAACTTAATCTGAAATTTATGTTTTGCATGCTTTCCAACTTGTTTAACATGCTTACATGTAATACATGTTATACTCGCGATATTCAGTGCCGGAATTAGGCATTTTAGGACACTGGTCAGTGTAAATTATGAGGTTTCTCTTTTAATCACTAATCAATCTATTTTTACGCTAGTCTCTTTCGGCGACCAGGTGGTTGACAAGAATTAATTATTTCTAAAATGTTCAGTTAAATATTATATATAACTTGCTCTTAAAGACTTCTGCAACAAAATACCTTAAAGCTTCAGTTTCTCGTTGATATATATTTAGACTATTTCATAACTATTACTAGTAATAATACTACCAACTACTAAACCGTTCTGTTCCTTTTACTATGTGTTTTCCTTATTATTTTTTGTTTGTTTTTCAATTCCCTCAACATTTGTAAATAAAAAAAAATGATTATTCTATTATGTCTATCTTCTTAAGAATTCAACTTAATTTCTGATTTAAAACATTGTAGATTTTGTATTTTTCTTCATGTTAAAAATATATTTTAAATATAGATTTAAATCTTTTACAAATTATTCTCGGAATTAAAAATTTATGCATCGTTTGTTTCCCCGAGATCTTTTGTGCCAATGATTGGTGTTCAGGAATACATTTTGTTATATTATTTTTCCTGTTTCATTATTTTTGTATTAATATCTATAGAAATTTAGATTGTAAAGCAAAAGCAAACACATATTTACAATCATCTCTAAATTTTTGTCCGATGATTACTTATGGAATTTATCGACCACCTCCTTTTAAGATGCAGTGTATTTGGCGGGGTCATGGAAAGCTCTGAACTTGCACTGAAGCGCTTCTTCGCTCACGAGTTTTTCTTCGAACTCTTGGTTGTTAGTGCCATCCAGTACAACTCTATATGTTATGTTTCGTCACGCGATAAGAAAGTTTACTTTGCTGTTTAGACTTATCTGCAAAACATAAACATAACTTTAAAACATGTTTTGTTCAAAGAATCACAGAATATTAGTAGAAATAACCTTGTTGTACAAATCAATAAAAACACCTTTATACCTCAACAGAAAAATATCTACAACTTTAATTGTGACTTTTATCAATCACTTTGGTATTCTTTAAGAATTCTTTTTTTTAATTCTCTTAATTCGTCATACGTTTAATATTTGTTCAGAATTCTTGCTTATCTTTGTACTCTTACCATCCCAAAATAGTACAAGTGTTGCAGAAAATAGGATATTAATATAACTAAATAAAATAGCGATTTAAAAAATGTGGGAATGTAACTGTATTCTTATTATTAATCAAGATATTAGTAGTCATTGGTTCACTGTTAACAAAAAAGTGTCATCAACAAAGTAGTATGTGTGTTATATGTTCAAAGAGGCAACCTGATTTTTTTAAAAATTATTTCTAGTTCCCGAGGACAAACCAATGACACCACCCAAATTCATCCAATCCCTTGGTGACAGAACTGTCCAGGACGGAGAACAGGTGACATTGAAGTGCACTGTGTCTGGCGATCCGGAGCCTCAAATAGAATGGACAAAGAACGGAAAGGTGAGTTTATGAGAGAGAAACAAAAGAATAACGCATAGTAGCATTTCAAAGCACCTGAAGATCTAAAAGTGGAATTTTATTCTTCAATCACTGCATTAATAAAATGAATCTTTTTAAGCCTTAAATTTCACACCAGAGACAGAGATTAAAAAGTATTACAAAAGTAATATCCCTTCTCGTTTAGTTAGTCTGAATGAACTGCATTAGAATCCTGTAATCTAAATATCAGTTTTCCTCTGTTTTCTTTTATGTAGTTATTTTAAACATTCCATTTGGAAGTTTGAAATATCCCAGAAAAAGAAGGGAAGATTTTTCCTTCGACTTTCTCTCTATGATCAATTAAATTTACCGTGAAAGAAAACTGGGATGTATTTTTTTAAAAAAAAACTATTGCTTTTTTTCTGCTTGAATGATTTACTTCTAATTATAGCGCTAATTACAATGGGAATTTCAATTTTAATATTTTACTAATTTTCATCCATCCTTTTATCTTATTCACATTCGCATGAATAGGCAGATAAAAAAATTTCAACAGAAAGATTTAGTCAGAAATTAGAGCTATATTTGCAATTTTAATATAAATATTATTTGCCAAACCGTCTATATTGTGTTTTTGAGTAATCATGTTCTCATAAATATGGATAGATATCAGAGAAAAATTTCAAAACCCTTTTTTATCATGTAAGAATATAATTTTGTTTTTGTTTGAGGTTTCCGAAACCACAAAATGCATAGGCAATAAATTGACGATTTATTATTTTGAAGGCATCCATTTTTCACTTTTAGGGTTATTCGAAAATAATGCGGATGGTTGTAACACTTAACGATTTATCGTCAAAAAATCATCTAAAAATAAAAATTTAATTTGTAATTCAAAACTTTAAGTAAATGGCAACGTTGTTACATTTTTCTTCTTGTTTTTTAAATGTTTTTATCTTGTGAGAACATGATGTTGTATTGCTTTGCGGTTTTTGAAGCTGTAAAATTAATGGGCAGAAAATTGGTGATTTATCGCTTTTGGGGCATCAGTTTTCCACTTTTAGGGTTATTAGAATTATTAAAGATGGTTGTCACATTTGGCGGATTATCACCAACAAAATTTACAACGTGACACAAATATCTGCCATACGACTTTTGATATATCGACGCATGCGTAATCTGATAGTCACATGATTACTTCAAACCTGTTTACATTGGTTAATGACCTAAATAAATTAAGACAAGTCAGTGTATTAAAAATAATTATAATCTCACATAATGACATGAAATTTGAGATAGCAGATTTCTATTTTTTAATTATGTAATTATTAAGGAAGATCTTAATAATAATAATTAATTAAAAATTTTATGACAAAATTTCGGATAATTACAATATTTTACCGTAAAATTCTTCGAATACAAGAAAGCAAAAATATTCTGCTTTTTAATGATTGAATACAAATTTCAATTAATAGGGGAACTTAATTATAAGTCGCATACAAATTTAGATGATTTTTAATTTTTCTATTAGAGTGTTAGTCACATGGTTATGAAGTACATAGACATTGGGGCTGAAGGAGGAGGGTAGGGATAGTTTTAAAAAGTCTAAAGTGAAAAGTACTGACGCTACCAAAGGTAATACGTTCTTAGACCTTCAGGTCAAACTTGTAAGAGACATTCAATTTGTGAAACTGGATCATTATCGTTGTGTTTGATATATATCGCGTAACTTTAAATATAAATAAAATCTCAGTAATGTTTAAAAATTATTGAGTAAGAAATTCTTTTCTTTATTCTTTTTTATAATCTTTTATATTTTTTAATACAGTATTGATAGTGAATTCTCTGCTTCGATATATTAAATAACAATATTTTTTTTCAATATCAAATATATTCAGGCTTTGTTTGTAAATATATGCAAGTTAATTATGATAAAATACTATTTTCATCATTTTATTGGAAGTTAGTTACACTTTTTTTATTCTCATTGTAATATAGTCTGAATATTTTATTATATATACATGTAATATTTTCTTCAGTTGCACACCTCGTTATCTTTGAAATTTGCAAATAAAATAATAATTTTGAAATATAATTTACACTCTTATTATATTTAGTTTTAACTTTTCAGGTGTTACACTCTTCTAAAGAAATTAGTCTGAAGTACAAACAAGGTATTGCCACACTCACAATAGAAGAAGTGTATCCAGAAGATGCCGGCGACTACGTTTGCAAGGCCACTAACTCTATGGGAACGGTTTCTACGAAGAGCAAACTCCAAGTTACAGGTATATACCCTCAAAACCATAATCTGATATAGTCTTCATTATTATAAGACAAAAATCATTATTGTTTGCGAAACATAGAAGAATGATTTGAGGTTTAAAATATTTCCAACGTGAGTCATTTTCGTTATTCTAATATTGCACTGGATTGTAGAATGTTTCAGTCGCGGAAAAAATCTCTGTTGGTTTTAATAAAATACCTATTTATTGCTAATTCTTTAATTGCATTTGTAATATTCCCATCTTATAGGTTCAATACAAACGGTATATTTAAAATATTTAATGAAGTTATGATCTGTCAGAATTTTTATTTCACTAAATATTCCACCCTCCGGGGGGGCATCTCGCAATTGGGGATGAGATGCTTCCGGTAGGGTGGTTGGATCTCGCCAGACCCCGGTGGGTACACTAATAGGTGGGGGTTAAGTCCCATGGATGACGAGACGTACTTCCTTCGAGGAGGGTTGTACCGTGGCCGGTGACAGCCATTAGGACTCAACCACAGTTTCCACTAATTGCTGTTGAGGTGGTCCGGTCATTGAGTGCTTATGGTTAATATGTGTGCCTTCGGGGTGGGTCGGAGAGTCTGTTTTATGACTTCACTAAATATTCCTCCGGGGGGCAGGTACCTCGGGACGAGAAGGAGATGCTTCCAACATGGTGGTTGAATCTCGCCACCTGAAGGGTACACAAGTAGGGGGGGCTGGATTCTGTCATCGTCAAAGACACGTACTTCCTAAGGGAAGGGTTTTACCGTGGCCGGTGATGAGCCTCAGGACTCAAAAACAGTTCCCACCTGTGTTGCTGTTGAGATGGTCCAGTCATTCAGATTTTTGGTTTATTCCGTGTGCCTGAAGGCGGGTCGAACAGTCTGGCATAACTATACTAAATATTTCCTCGGTGCTAACCACTTATTGAGCAGCTTTTGCACAACTGATCTTAAATGTGTTTTTGACGAGCTCTATTGAAAAGAAGCGTCTACCTTTTTTAAATTGATGCAATAAATGCAAATAAATGCGACACTGATGCAAATAAATTTCTTTATATCATCATAAGGATATATACCGACTTTAACAATATTTTAAATTTATTATATAACCGAAATCAGGACATTAAACTCAGTTTATCCCCTTGTCTTATTAACCGACAGATTTAAGCGTATTGCCTTTTAAGATTAAGCTTTAAGTCCATTGTCTATAGTCTTAAATTATTTTAAGTTTATTGTCTTAAGTCATTTATTTTCTAATTGACTGATAATATATAAGAAAACTAGTCTTAACCTGTGTCTATAAAATATATAATAGCAAACTATGCATAGATTCATTATCAAGGAACGTGCTTTTGTTCATCAGTTACCAGCTGAAACTGATACTCGAATGTGTCTGATGCAGATTGTAGCCCTTTGTTTTCCTTTGGAGCAATGCTAGATGAAGATCGTTTCTCACCCTTGTACTAAGATTGATTGCTTTACTGATATAAAAATTATTTCAAATTTGAATTTGTCTTATTTTTGACAGCAATTGACAAGTTGGTGAGAGAAGGAAAGAAGGGCATCGTTTATATAGTTAGAAAACATAAGGCGGAGATTCTTTGGTTATAAGTGCAGTTGCATAGGTTAATGGCATTAATTGTTATGAATAATGTATATAGAAATTATTATTAAAAATACACCGTGTATGCTAATAAAATCGCTGTGAAAGGGCAGTAACTTACTCAATATTTACCTCATCCGACTGGAAATGAATAAAATAAGAGGTTACCAGTAGATATGAAGTCCAACAACATAACGAATTCAAGATATTCTTAATCGGGTTTCGGTTTTTTCCCCCTCTATAAAAAATAACAGCTTAATACAGAATAACCCAAACCTGTCATCGAGTGTCAAGTGTATTACAGCAATACTTAAAATTTTAAATACATATTTGTAAATACATGTGTCATTTTATCAGCAAAAAATGATGAAATGCGATTCTAATTAAGGTAATTGGGCTTACCTTATTATCCAGGACCGCCACTATAGATGAGTAATAAACACTTGCTCAAGTAATCTATATTCTTTTTGAAGAAATTTTTATTCATGGCGCACACAAACATGCATAAACACTTAAGGTTGAGCGGAATTTATAGATTCTTCCCGAAGACACGGTATCAATGTTTTCAGTCTGAGGTCTCGGTATCATCTGACTGTAATTGAGGTGGTGCTGCTATCGGATTCCTTAAGTCCAAGATGAAAGGAGTTTGTTACAACATGAAATGTTATTCGAGTTTAAACTTAATACTTCTAATTGCAAAAAAAACCCGGTAAAAAACTAATTTCTTGCAGAATATGTTGTGTTTACATACTGTTTTAAAATAAATTCGTTATAAAGTTCTCAAACCATAAAGGTCTAAAATAATTCGGAATATTTTTAAAAAATTGTGGCTGGGTTTCTGTCATGCTTTTTTTATATAAAAAATAATCTTAATCGGTAACTGTGCTCATCTATAAGTAACAAATTTATTTATTTTTTAAAATATAAATGCTATAATCGTTTATTCATAAGATTTTGCTTTTCGCAGGAAAGTCAAAGGCCAAAGGCTCTGATGAAAAGGCAGCTGGATCTAAGCCGCCTAAAATTGTAGAACATTTACAGAGCAAAGTTGTTAAAGATGGTGATCCAGTAACGTTGAAGTGTACAATTAAAGGTAACATTTTATTTATTTTTAAAAAGAAAGGTTAATAAATAACTTTTCATTAAAATTTCAAAACAATTTTTTATAAATTTGAGAATTACTATAGAGAATTGAATTGCACCTGCGTACCTGTAAATTCAGAATGTATATCAAAATCAATTTTAATTATGAAGAATTAAATGTTTATATACAAAATAACAATGATATCCCACCTAGGTATTATTAATTATTACCTTATAAAAAATTCCCAGTTAGTAAGAAAAGCAGAAAATAAATATAAAAATTAATGGCTGTTTCTTCAGAAATCCTTTTATCAATTGGCGAAAATTGAAAAAATAGTTAACCTTATTTTTTGTTTCAAGACAGTTCGTTCCTAATCATTTTTTGGTGTTTCCTGTTTATATCGTTAATATTTTATGCCAAGTATTAGCGATATGCTCAATGAGCATTTCTTTCTTTGTGTTTAATAACAAGTCAAGTAACTTCTCATCAAAATCATTTGTGAGGAATCCTTTCATTATTGTGATAGAATAGATAATTATATTAGGAGATAGTGTACATTAGTGGTCTTTATTTTCGTTATTCAGGGGGGGAGGTGTACTATCTATTCTCATTCAGAGATTAACGAAACAAAACGTTTTATAAAATAAAAAAAACCTTTAATCTTTTAATTCAAATACTATGCGTTATCTCATGATGATGTATGGCACATTAAATATCGGGTAGTATCCTGGAGATGTCCTAACAAATTTGTTGGGGTCTTGTGTTATTAGAGGAAATAGCCTCATTTATGATGAATATGAATCTAAAACGATTTGGAAAAGAAAAGCTTGAATTCAAATACTTTTTTACTGCTTATATTGTTTTTAACTTTTATATATTCTACCTTATGTTTTATTTCATTAAACATTCCGCAATTTATTTTCCCTGAATATATTACCATTTTCTTGGTTTTTGCTGAAGGCATTAATGAAATCCAAATTTTCTTTTCAGGTGAATCCGCATTTGACGTCGTCTGGCTGCACAACAACAAAGAGATAAAGCCTAGTGAAGACTTCCAATACGCACACGAAGGGGACGTCTACAAGCTCGTCATACCAGAGATCTTCCCTGAGGACACTGGCACTTACACGTGCGATGCCTTCAACGACAGTGGAGAAGTCTTCAGCACTTGCACCTTGGAAGTAGAAGGTAAGTTCTATGCAACATATACACTTTCAGTTAAAAAAAAAAACTTCACATAATTTTGGGGGGAAGTTTATGGCTTAGCTACATGATTCTAAGAAAATTATGCTAAATTCGATGACTATGGACTGAAAACTGAACTGACTTGCATAAGGATCAAATATTTAGCATTCGAATCTGTTTCTCTATGTAAATAAACTCAAGAGCCCGAGAATGTAAATATCATTTTATTTAGGTCAGTGGAATATAATAAACCAATAGTGTTAAAACATATATAATAAAATCGATGATTTTTTCAGCTTTCAAGACATAATGTGTCCTATCATTTTTTTTAACTCTTCTGTTAATTGAAATAATGCCAATTAGAAATTCATTGTACTGATTTTAAGGCACCTCTAATTTTGATTTATTGTTTATACAATAAATCCCAACTTAAAAAACAATAACACCACTTTCAAAATAATAACCACTATATTTTCCCTCTTATATTAAATGTTGGTCGATAAACCCAGAAAAAAAATATATAAAGAACCATAAGAATTCTAAACGGAAAAAAAAGAATCAAGAAGGAGAAGGATAAAAAAAAAGGAAAGAAAAATTCTGGAAGAATGTAAAATGGATGCTAAATATTACAATTAATTTTGAACATATTTATTTTCCTTTTTAGTTTTACATTCCAGAATAATATTGATATTAAAATAAAAATGATGGAATTAATCCCTTGAGCCTAAAAAGTAACAAATGTATGTCCATAGGATAGACATATACAAACTAATAAACATAATTTTAAAAATCACCATTATATTAGCTTACACAATTTTTTCTACTTTTCGTCCAAAAATGTAAACTTATAGAGTATTTTGTTTGAATATTTATAGTTCTCATATTTATTCTCTCTATATTATTTCTTATTATATATCTTTACAATCTTTTTATTTACCAGTATTATGATATAACTAAAATTATTATCAAACTCTATTCAGTAGGCTGTATTCATAATAAATATAAATATTGCTCTACAAAAAGCAAGTAACTATTATTAGATATATCTTAGCGAGCAATTTGCATAATTCACATACTAGAACTGTTTTTTAAAGCTCTGATGGGCCATAGAAATGACAAAAATAAACAACAAAAGGAATTCATTAAAAAAACACAAAAGGAATTCATTAAAAGGAATTCATTAAAAATCATCTACAAACTTAGTTATTTAAATCGTAAATCGCGAATTCTTAATGATATTTGACAACAAGTGGTTACAGCTCCTGCTATCTTATAGTAATAATATTCACTTAACCAACATCATAACAAAAGTATTGCTTGGATTTTTCTTGAAATTATTCATATCAAGTCACCAAAGCTTCCCTTTTCTGTTACACATAGCATTATGTAACAACAACACTTTAAATGATACAGATTGACTTTTTCAAGCTTAAAATCTTTTTTTTCCAGTGCCAACCGACAAAACCAAAGGCCGCCCAGAGTTTGCAACCTATCCAGTTTCTCTTGCTGTTCATGAGGGACAGCCTGCTGTATTTACTGCTGTGCTAAAGAAGGAAGCTAGAAAAGGTAAAACCTTTCAAATGCTGAGATTTTTAGAGTTAGAAAGTGAAAATATATTTATGGATATCAGATTTCTGATCTATAAAATGTGATATTTACCAAATGCATTATAAACATTCGACTAATTCCAAGTTAACTTTTATTACCTTTTCCATTTTTAGTGGAATGGTCGAAGGATGGTAAGGTTATTGACTCAAAGAATACTCGAATGAAAATGGCATCCGAAGGTCCTAAATACACATTGACCATCCCAAGTGCTGCTAGCATTGATATGGGCCAGTATGTGTTCACAGCAACTGACCAGGGTGGTCAAAACGAAGCGTCTGTCTCTCTCATCGTCTTCAACGAATAAACGAATTTTCACAAATGCTCAACATAAAACAATGGTAAATTATTTTATTGTTCAGTTAAATTTTGTTTACATTTTTTGTGATCATTTCTAAATGAAATATAATTTTTCCCCCTATATAAGTTAAGAGTGTCTTTTTTTTGTTTTTAAAATTTTTGTATTTAGGAATTAGGTAGATAAAACAAAATATTAAAGAAATTGTTAAACATTGTAAAAGTAATTTGTATTTATGAAACAATAAAAAATATTGTTTATTCAAGTAAAAGAAGGCAATCATTATATAATTTCAGTTGTTTTCATATATCATTATCACACAAAATAAAAAATTTCAATTTATACATATATATTGCAGTATTTAAACAATGCATTTAACTTGAGTGTTCAAAGCATTGCCATAATAAATATCTTAATTTTTAGGTGTATTTATAATCCAGCCGTCCACTTTCCACCATCAGAAGAAGAAAAAACATGCCAACGTCAAGCAGACTGTGTTTTGCTGTAATCCTTTTTTTTTTTTATCTACTTAATGAACTGAAAAAAATGCAACCGCTTTATGAAAACAAAGTCCTTGAACCCCACTCTTTTATAAGATGTGTACAAACTATTTTTATGGACTGATGTGCACAGGAAGAGATATACGAATTTCAAATCTTTTTAGCCTATGAAATGTATATAAATTATGTGTATATATTAGAACAATGAAATCCTCTCCCCTGCTTTTGTTTTACTTTTGCACAGAATTGTTTGTTGCTTGGAAAGAACAAATGTTACATCAAAGAAAAAATTTGTGATTTGTAGTTCTATGAGTAACATGGCTTACATTTTAATGAAATGTATTAATTCCAGAGAAATAAAAACTGAATACAATAATAATTCTATATTGATTTTTAAAAATCTTTTTTAAAGAATTATATTTATTATCTCAACATTTTAAATTTTTATCGATTAATTTAATTATTTATATATAAATTTAAACGAAGTTTATATAACATTGCCCTTAGAATTACAAATCATAAATTTGTTACCGATTGCAAATTAATTCCATTTTCAGTACTAATTTAAAAATTATTTAATATAAAAATAAAAAGTGGATTGTATTTTTGTATTAAATTCAATACATAAATAAAATAACTTTTTATTTTTTAAATATACAATGTTAATTTAAATTTATTTTTAAAAAATGATAGACTGCAAAAATGAATTATTGAAACATTTTCGAAACTTGCAAAAATGTACTTAAAAAAAAACAGTTATTGAAAATAATAAAATATAAAATTCTCTAAGTTTGAAATTCTTTTAATCAATTTCAAACTCTATGTAAGTAGAATATAAAAATCAAAACAATATTTTTATATTAATGCCAAGTCACAAATCATTCTCGTCATAGAATGATCTCAATCATCATATTAATACTAAGAATCAGTTCTCATTTACTCTTTCTTTGGTGTGATATTGCAAGTTCTTTCTGAATAACAAAACAAAAAATATTTAAGAAAATGCTTGCTGTCTTTTATTTTTATTTTCCTGAAATGATAACAAAAGAATATTTAGTTTTAAAAGAATGCATTTGCAAGAATTTGTTCCTCATTTCAACTTTCAAAGAATCAGCTTCCACTATGCTATCATCTAGAAACCGAGATTTTGAAAATTCGTTTGATTTTTAGGTGATGGTGGAAAAGTAATTCAAAAGTGATGCCATTGTAATCTTTTTAGAAAATTCTTTGAAAGTTGCACTTTATTTATTATTTAAAAACATGTTTATCTGCAATATTAGATATTTATGTCTCTTGCGATAAATATGTATGCATTTGCTTGATATTCTGTTTAAAAGTTTGTTTGTAATAAAGAATTATTTTAAAAATCCGTTTTTGTGTATGAATGCTTTCCTTATTAATATAACACCACTGATCATAAGTTTTCATATTAAATAAAAATTGTTAAAATCGGTTTAGTAGATGTCACAGTGAAACTCTGTCGTGTATTTTTCCCCCCATAACGAATGCACCTTATCATTTTTTTTTTTTTGATTTCTCCCGATAATTGAAAGTGGGAAAGAGCATAACGTATTTAGAGATAAGACCTTTCACGTTAAACAAAACTCTGTGTTTTGTCGTGTCGATCACAGCGATTTACTATATTATTCTGTTTGAGTTTAAAAGATGCGGCAAACCTTAAGTCATTTTAAACACACAAAAAAAGTCAACAGATTATTTTGATATTTTTCATGATTTAAAAGCTTCGATGAGAAAATGAAAAGATATAAATGAAATGTCAGGAAACAACTAAATATTAGAAGTAAAAAAATAATAATCTTGTTGCAGTCAGAAAAGTTTTATTATTATAGACGACAGCACAAGACATTTCAATCTGCTTACACCTTAGAAAAATAGAGCTTTCATTAAAATTACGGAAATTTATTGCGGAACATACAAATAAATTTATTATTCTACCCATATTCCAATATGTTTTCAAATATATAAAAACATAAAAATACAGTAATTGAGAAAATAAGAACGTTTATTAGAAAAATCATGTCAGAAAAGTCTATGTACACTTGATTAGGTATTAATAAAATTTACACATAAGCATGTTTCGTTATCAGTTTTCAGTTATAAGAAGCACGTGGAATTTAGTTTCTCAGATTTTCGCGTCTCGGTGTATTCAGAATATTTAACTATAAGTAAATAATTGAGTATAATGTGAAAGAGGATTATGGGGAGATGACGACCTTAGAATTATGTAATATTAAGAAATGAAAAGAAATTATATGGCGAGAATGCCGAAATTACGGATAAAAAGCCGCGCAATTTTTCAAATTATACTTAGAAATAATATTTTAGGTAGAAATGTGGTCGCCTAAAAGAACTTAGTAACCATATTTCAAAAATTATTGCAAAAAAAAGTGAAAAAAAAACAAGAAAAATTACCCCAAAAGGAACCACTCACATTCCAATAGCAAGTGGCACCCATTTACTGTTCTTAGATCTTTTCAATCCACAGACTTCAATAGCAGAGTTCCTAGAATGAACCCTCTGATTTCATCTGCAAAACCAACAAAAAGAACTAAACTGTGCATCTAAATATATTGACAATGATTTTTTTATCTTTGAAAAATAGTATTATTCACTGATGAAAGTAAGTGAAATTTTTTGACTGATGGGCATGGAAAAATTTAGCAAAAGAAAAACAGAAAATTTTACTTAAATACTGTTAAACAATGTGGAAAGAATGAAATGGTTTGGGATTCAATGGCGGCTTCTGGAATATGTAATTTAGTACTCCTTGACGACATTACGGATCTATTCAGATAAATAAAAATATTGCTGAGCAATCTATATTCTCCTTTCATAGTGTAGGACGGGGAAGTAGTAGGGTCTTCCAATTAGTAAATAATAAGAAACATACTACCAGGATTGCAATGGAATAGCTTCTGTATAAATTGTTCAAGTAACTGTATTTGCTACCATTAAGTTCAAGGCGTTCATTGAATTCAAGCCATTACATTTGAACTCTATCAAGCACATTTCGGGTGAAAATGATCATTTAATTCAATAACATGTAATTACAAAAATATAAAACTTTGTGGAGTATATGGAAAACGTGACAGGATATTACTTCAAGTGTGATGAAAACTTTTGTTAAACCCATCCCAGAAAAATGCGAGCAGTAGCATAGTTTCTAAGTACACATGGATTCTAAGGGATGTTCTATAAAGTACTTTGGCATTTAAAATTATTAGCTGGGGATAAATGAAGTATATATTCCTTGAATTTAGGCTATACATCGTTGATTTTCGTGTAACTGGGATCATTTCATCAAATAAATTTTTAGTTTTTTTAATGGCTATCAGTTAATGTTTGAAAAGTTAATTAAAATAAAATGTTTAATTTTTAAAATCAGAGTGTTAAATCGGTTGGGTTTGGTCTATGTACGTAAACTTCCGTGATTATAGAACAGAAGTGATCAGACGGAAGCAAAATAAATAAATAAACGAAATATTAAATAAAAATATCATTCATATGGCTTATTAAACTAACATTTCGAGGGAAAATGAAATGGGAAAGGTACTTACTTAGCATTTGTTGTTAATATTCCTATATCTCCTATTGTTTTGGGAAATAGGATGCATGTTGACTTATGAAAATGTCATTCATAAGTCAGCATGCATCCTATTTCCAAAACAATAGGAGATCGAGCTGTATTCCATACAAAACACACAAAAAAAACATAAAACTTTTAATATAATTGAGCACTTTTTTCATGATAATTAAATTAGTGAAAATTATGAATTAAATCAACATTCTTTCGAAGATATTTTTTCCTAGACTACATACTTTTCGAAGATATTTTTTCCTAGACTAAAAAATATCTTCGAAAAAAATTTAACGGAAGTTGAATCTTAGTTGGCAGATATTGGTTTCAGTCAGTTATGAATTGAAACTTTTCGTCTTTGTTGATCCACTAACACTGAAGTAGTTCGTAAACTTTAATCTGCCGTTGAAGCTCTTCTATGATTGGTGGTACTGTGGTAAGTTCTAAGCATGAATCTCATATTCCTGATTTCAAGTTTCTTCAGATACATAGCTATATTTGAAGGAAAAAATGGAATGAAATTATTCACAGTTTCAAAATTTAGTTTTAAAAAACTGTAAGCTACTGTATAAGTTATTTTAAGCAAAAATTCTATCATATGTATACGAGTTCTGGTATTCAAATAATGGACTGAATTGTCAATAAAAAAAGCTAAGTATGAAGCTAATTCGCGCTCCGAGACAACAAAAAAATGCTTTGATTTTATCATTTCATTGAATTAATTAATTATTCCTAGAGAAATTTGAAACTTAAATGAATCAACATAACTTAATGAAGCAATAGAATTATATTTCTTCTATAATTCTAGAGTTTCTTCTATAATTCTAGAATTATAGGAGAAATTAAAATAAATATGAAAGAAAATAAAAGGGGAATTAAGGAGAGGGTTTTATTCTAACAAAACAATAAAAAGAGAAATAAAAAATCTAAAAGAGAAATATATTATTACTGTAATAGACAAATCAGCAAATAATTTCTGTATAATTTGCAAATATTTTATAAAGAGTTTTTAATTAATGAATATAAATCTAATGCAACATATATAATAATTAATCAAGAGAAAAAAGAACTGGATAAAAGAATGTTAGCTTTTGCTAAAAAAACTAAAATTAAAACATGTTCACTTACTTACCCTTATTTGTTCCCTACAGTTAAATTTCATAAAAAAAACTTTAAAATTTAGATTTGTAACCTGTAGCACAGGTAGTTATAATTATTTCTCTGGCAAACATTTCTTCAAATACTTAAAAATTATTCTTAGTAAAATTAAAGAAGAAGATAATTTTTATTACTAATAGCAACAAAGAAATATTGAACTTCCTTAAAAATGAAAACATTTTTAATGTTAATACTTATGACTTTGAAAACCTTTACACTAATCTCCCGCATGAAAAATTAATAAACGTCTATATGTCTTTATTTGAGGAATATTTAAATGAGAATATTATAACTAAAAATCACTGGCTGGAATTACGCAGATTTAATATTTCTGAAAATTACATTTTTAATGGTATTAATTTTTTTAAACAAATATAAGGTATCCCAATGGAGACGTCTTTTTCAAGTGCTCTAGCAAACATTTTTTTACATTACTATGAGAAAAAAATCATTAAACTTAACTTAATTAACGGATGGAGGTACATAGATGACCTCCTGCTAATTAATGTTGAGAATACGAATGTAATAACAAACTGCTATCCAAAAGAATTAATTCTAAATAAAGCAAATGAAAAACTAAACGAAGCTAATTATCTTGATTTAAAAATTAAAATTGCTAACGGTAAAACACTGGTGGGTTTATATGACAAAAGAGACGAATTCAATTTTAAAATAATAAAACTTTGCAATTATAATTCTAATTTAAACTCAAAATTTTTTTAAAATATAATCTTTTCACAATTTAACAGAATAAAAAATATTTGTTATAATAAAAGATCTTATATAGAAGCTACAGATTGTTTTTAAAAAAAATCTTGCCAGTAATGAATTCCCAAGAAATTACTGTAATATTGAAATTTTAATTAATGAAGGTTTAGATCTCTTCAACTAACCCACTAGTAGGCACAGAATTTTACAATAAATTAACAATTTTAAGAATATAATTTTTCAATTCCCCGGGTCCGCTATGCACTGGCTTCTGCGTTAAAATCTACACTTACATCCAATTTCAATAGGACTTTCCAGTGCTTCAAAAAATCAGAGGAAAAAACAGTTAACTTTATTATATTAAAAATCTTCTCCCTATGTTTGACTTTTATCCATGAGGTTATAAAAATAATAAAACTTAAAATATTTTAAATTAAAAAAGACCGAAATCGAATAATCTACGTACTCCTTAGCTAAAACTTCAATCTTTGTCACGGGGGTGGGATTTGACAACCTAAACTAATTTCTGATTGGACAAAACAGCTCTTCTGCACTATCCTTCCTGATTTGGCATTCGCCTCAATTTCTTCCAGTCTGTTTCATTTGCTCTTTAACACTGCTTGAGTGCACATCTCTCTCTTAAGGGTATGTTTTACACTTCTTATTTTCTTACTAGTTTTATTGCTAATATTTGTTTGTTTTTTATTGTATTTAGTATTTTGTGATATATGTTTTTTCTTCAATCTTGAATTTTATTCGTGAGTTTTTTTCTTTCTTTCTTCTAATTGTATTTTTTTGTTTGTTTTCTAATTGTCTTTTATTTTTTTGTGCTAAAGATTGATGCTTCTCTTCTACTTTAAAATTTGGAATTTTTTGGGTCATAAAAGAGTCAATTTTTTAGACAATAGTCAAACTCTTTACAGAAAAAAATTCCCCTTTTTATTGGAATCCTTGCTAGGGATGACGAATATTTTAGAAACGGTTATTACGTAATTAATATCAAAAAGTCACAAATCTCAGTGACCAATACTTTTCAAAAATGGGTGTGATTCAAATCACTGACACGTTCTTATTGGTTAATATTTCGATTTTAGCTCTCGGATCACGATAGAAAGAAACAATCGATACGATCCGTCCAATGGACGCTCTCGAAGCCAATTTCAGTCATGCATTGGGAAAGTCCCTTACCCACTGATGTTCTTTCCAGGAACAGACCACCAACAAATAGTTGTGGCGGACGGTGGGACCTTTGATCACACGCAGAGAGCTTCCTATTACACAAAGAGTCTACTCTCCCCATCGCTGGAAGCTATGCGCAACTTGTCATTGTACGAAAACTAGATTTCTTCCTCATGTATCCACAGAAAAATATTGATTTGGGTCTTTAAACAAGCTTCTGTCGATATTTAATGCTTCAAACAAACTTCATATGGATTTATATCATTCTTAACTGGATATAAACACCATACTTACTAAATTGCCTCGATTGACACGATTTGATATAAGCATAATTAAATTTTCTGTTTCTGGTTAGCTTGAGAATTCTGCTGCTCCGAAGGATTTTCGTGTTTTAAAAGACAGAATTATGGTTTATTATTAAGATGTTTTAAAAATAAAAGAAATATTTTAAATTAATTGCCAGTGATAAATTTCTCTTCATTGATTTATAAAAACATTTTGGGAAAGATGCACAAAAATTCACGCAAATTTAAATACTTTTTTAAAAAAATTTTATAACAGAGAACGTAAAGGCTTGCATCACGTAAATATCAATAAAATTGTTTAGCTATCATAAATATTATGGTTGGCAATGTGATAAAGAAAAAAAATGCTTCGTTTGTTAAAATTTCGTGGATTTCAGAATTTATCGGGAAATAATTTATATTCACATTTAAAATATTTATTTACTCTTTTTGTTTTAAACTGATTTTATTTAAAATATTTTTAATTGAAAAGAACTTAAATAAATTAACAATTAAAATAGTATTTCTTACGATTCTTTTTATTTATCTCTTCAAGGTGTTTTAAGGGTATATAAGAGAACTGATATCATTAGACTCAAAAATATAATCTCATAAATTTGCAAAAACGTCATTTCAAGAAAATATTAGTAATTTGTACTGAGTCTCGTTTAATCTCAATTAAGATCTGTGCCGTCAGCACCTCTTTCCCTTTTGGAGATTTACTCAAAAATAAAGAAACAGAATAAGAAAACGTGTTGTTTCTATAGAACACAAATGGTATCAGTGTTTTTGTCCTGGAGTCTCTCTTGCTCACTGTTTTAATAGACAGGAGCAAACTATTCTTGTCCTCTTTCGAAGTGGTCACCTTAAATCAATGAAATTTTCCTAAGGATACAATAACTTTGAAATTTGTACCAACTGATCTACTGAGCAGGTTTCTCCTGATCTCGTCCTCGTGTGCCTGGGGATCTCCGAACAGAAATCAGCTGAAAATCCATTAACGGTGTCTTCTCTCTCTCTCTCTCTCTCTTTGAGGATGTATGGCGTCATGGACCTGGTCTAGAGCTGCTGGCCAATGGTGGCATGCAACAACAAGCTAAAGCATGAAGATATTGAAGCTTGTTTTGAAAAGTGAAATTATTTCATTATCAGCTTAAAAGAAGCCACTGTCTATTGGTTGCGAAATACTTAACACACCAAGTCTTGATTAAAAAAATTAAAAAGCTAATAATAATATAACAACTGACTTCATTGACAAAAACCGCTTAGTTTTTTTAAAATCTAAAACTTCATCAAACAATGAATGGCATCAAAAATGTATACAAACTTCAGGAGTTGACGATGATAGCGGGAATTTTCATGTCAGATGGAACATTATTTTTTGTATATTTGTTATGGTAACGAATACATTTAATATAATCTAAAATTATTATTAATGAAATAAAATATTCTCTTTTTTAATACATAATATACGGAAATTTTACATAATATTTTCACTCAACAATTTGATACCAGTAACATTCATAAGGGGGTCACAAATTTCGATTATTAATTTCAATTGTATGATTAATGGTCATATTTAATGGGATATTTTACAGAATTTTTTTTTGTTATTAAGTGTTGTCTCATTTTTACTGAGAATGAATAAAGTCTGATTTATCGATTAATCTTTGTTACAATTCTGCAATTGTTAAATCTGATTTATTGATATAATTAAGGCCATAATGTTAATAATGATTTTCTTTTTAATTGTGTCAACCTTTAAATTATTTAAGATCTGAGAAAATTTTGACTACAAAAAACATTTATTTTATATATGTTTGTCGTTATTTCTAAATTAACTGTAAAGTAATAAATTTATTAATGATTCTGTCACTCACAATATTTTATTTATTCTTTTCATTTTTGCTTACTTAATTGAATAATTTATATTCATATTTATATTTCCATGATTATTCATTTATTTATATTCCATTATAAATGTTATTATTACACTTCTTACTAAAGCTTCTTATTAATATGTAGATTGGGAAACACATATTTTTATTTCTATTGCTCAGTGCTCTACAATATTGTGTATGCATACTATTTTCTAAATTTTTACTTATTTATTACAGGAGTTCCCACTTCCGAAGAAAAATCGTCTATTAGTAAATTCATATTGTCATTGGTTCCACAGCATAACATTTTAAGTTATTTACATTCAGCAGGATTCTCAACTGATTTTCTGAAATGTAGTTCAGTCTATTTCTCTGTATTAAATTCTTATTTAAATGCAGAAGAGGTATGTAAAGCACGAATAACCCATTATAAAAGTAGAAAAAAAATGTAGATATAATTTAACATTTTTTTTGTTTTGTTTATTTTCAAAGGCTTTTACTCTATTAAAATGGATCTTGTTTTATTGATGATTTTTATCTTGACAAATAATTAATTTTCCAGAATATAGAATGGAATGTGAAGGATCCTGAGGTAAATGTAAATGATTTAATCTTAAATCTGCTTGAGAATATATCAAAAGGAAGAGAAATTGATAATCAGTAAGTGATATTATATTTGTATATTAAACAGATATATTCCCATATAAACTTTTTTTTATCAATATGGATACAAAATTTTGTGTAAATAGTGAAAAAATATTTTTTCAATTTTTGTGATTGAAAAAAAAGTTTAATTTTGTCATATTTATTATCAGTTTTTATTACAGAAAAGGCAACTTCAATAAATATCTGACTTAAAAAAAAAATTGCTGATAAATAGTGTAACATCAACATTTCTTAATATCCATTTTGCATGTAAAGATTTAAAATCATACATATATAGCAGATGACCTATATTAATATTTAGCAAAGACCAATATGCTCTTTAATTTTAAGAGGAGAATTTATAGTTTGATAATTTCTGAAGCAGTTTGTTAAAATTTTTAATTTAATAATCTAATATTATTACTTAATAATTACTTATATTTTAATAATGAAATATTGGGAATAATTTTTAAATGTCATTTCTTTTTAATTTTAAAAAATTCATACAGATTTTATATTTACTTACAGAGACAAGAGCTCAGTCTTAGCTTCACACATACATTGGCTTGCTGATCAACTTCCATCTTGTGGTATGCAAATTATAACTTTGCATTATTCATATTTTACTATTGTTATTTAATTATGCTTATTAAATTACTACAAAAACAGATATAATAGTAATATAGTAATCTTCACCAGATTTTGAATGCGAAAATTAGTAATATTTCATGACTATTTTCTCAATCAATTCCTTCCTATACATTTTTTTTTCTGTCAAATCAATTTTTCGTACAAATTACATCATGTTATAGATGTTTTTAAAATTTAGCACATGATTCTGAAAATTTTATTTTTAGTATTTTTATTTTAAATAACTTTCTAGATACATTTTTTGTAACTCAAATTCACATATGCAATAATATAAGGAATTTCATTGTAGGTATAGTAATCAATCAAATGTATTTTAAATTTTTCTTGTGCATTATTATTTCAACCATTGTATTCATACTTAATAATTTCTTCTTAAACTGTAAGTTTTTTATAAATGTTTCAAACATCTTGCAGTAAATATTATAAATTTTTTTTATTCAAAAATATGTCATATAATAAATGAATTTGGTTACAACTGAAGAATAAAATGTTTTTTTTTATTATTTTATCCCAATTAATGCACCTGGAATAGTTACTTGAATCAATAATGCCATGAATCTATATGTTATACTTCCTGAATTTTGAAGTAGTATTATTTCAAGGTTGTATATTGAAAGATTAACTTAAAAATATAAATGTTTTTAGTAGTGATGATATATTAGTATATACTATTTAAAATAGTCATGGATAGTAATAAAACAGATAAGCATTAAGTAAGTTAACAATTATGTTGAAGTGCATAATCATACAATCAAGTACATATAGAATAGAATTAATGATATTATGCTGTATAAGCCTACATGTTCATTGATATCATTTTGCATCACAGCAGAAATTAATGATGTAGCCTTCACATTCATGAAATTAAAATATATTTTGTCTATTCTTTTAATTTCTGTTGTACCTATACTTTTTAGCTAATAGTGTTTGCTTTTAAATGTATTTTTTTCAATAAATTTTTAAACTAAAAGGCAGTTACAGGATAATAAAGTTTGGCTTATGATAGTAATTCCTTATTTTTCATAAAAAATTCATTAATATTTTAAAAGCTTTTATTTAATCAATTTTCTTTGACTGTTTTATAATGGTTGATTTATTTCTTAAATTCTCTTTTGAAATGAAGTATTTGCTGTTTTTATGTTTCATCTTTTTTTCTGTATTAATTATATATTTTTTTTCTCCATTTTATGAACTAGTTTACTCCAAAAAAAATTATTGTTAGACTTTTAACATTAAAGATGATTTCAAAATTTTATTATAATTGGATAATTTTTTGATTTTTTTTCTTTTATTTATATAAGTTAATATCTTTCTAGGAAATTCAATAGTAAGAATTAATAATGCTTAATATTTATGCACACTTGAGGCAAGAAAGACCAATTTAAAACATAATGCTATTGAAATAAAGATATAATTTTCATGTATATTTGTTATAATACATTATGATAATTAAAAATGATAAAGAATATTAGAAGTGAAATGTTAATAATTAGAAATAAAATTTGATTGTTAAATTAGGCCTAGGGAAATAATTTTTAATTCTTAAGATTTATTAAAAGTAGAAATTGTTAAAATCAAAACAGATTATAAGACAAGCACTTTTAGATATTCATAAATCTGCATATTTTAATAATGATAATAATAATGATGATTCTTGTATCTTGTATTTTTTAGAAAAATAAATTTGAATTTTTAATTCCTTTATATTCTATTTTATTAGTTGGATGTTTTTAATGTATTTAACTATAGTTGTTGCTCTTTGTATATGTTGATATATATTTTCTTAAGTTTATTCATGAGATAAATTAGCATTAATAGAAATAAAAATTAGAAATATTTTTGTTTTAGGTAGTTAATTTTTTAAAATTCTATATAACTAACTTACTAAATGGTTTTCATATGTCATCATTATCTTTTATATTCATTTTAATGCACAACTGATAAATTATTGTTGCATTTTACTTGCTTACTAGAATTTTTTTTAATATTATAAAGAAATATTTATGGCATATTTTTAATGTATTTTATTTTGACAATTATGTTTTGATTTAGTTTAAAATGTAGCATAGTTTATAATTCCTTTGTTTGCTAGTTTTTTTATTGTACTAATATAACAAAATCCATAATGAGATATTTTTGTGAAATGAAGTATTTTCTACCCATATAGGGTAGAAAATACTTCATTTCTAACATTCAAACAAAGTTTGACATTAATGAAAACATTATGAAGTGACAAAGTTTCTAACATTTATGAAAAACTTTTAACCCATGCCCAATAGCAATTGTGTAATTTTCCTGATTTATATTATTTAAGATTATTTAAAAGAAGCAGATAAAATTATAAAAATTATGGTATATAGTCACAAATAATGCATTAAAAGGAATTTATGGAATAATTTAACTATCATAATATGGCAGTTCAGAGTAATAGAGAATAAATTTTCCAGATGTTTATATTTTTTTAGTGCATAATCATGCTCAATTGTGTTTGTTAAAAAATGCTAAAAAAAATAATAATGTAGCCAACTTGACTTTACGAAATTTCATAATACCACAACGTCTTTTCCTATCATCTAAAATATCGCAGGATTATAATAAATTTGTTTTTTTGGTTACTAATCGCAATGATTAACTAATTGAATAGATTTGGATTGATGATAAATTGAGTTTTGTGTTAGAATGTGTTTTATTGTTAGTTCTGGATATCCCAAAGTACTAATTTTTAAAAATCTACTTTTCAAAAAAAAAAAGTCATAAATTATTATCAAAATTTTTACTGTCTTCATTTAGGAGAAATTTATAATCATTTGTTCTCCTGTTTTACCAGAAATGAGCTGGCTTTCTGGCATAGAGGTAGCACAGCTTCCTTGTGTACAGGGAGTCCAGGGTTCCAGTCCCAGTTTTCGCATGGTTGTTTTTCTGTATGCTATTTGTGAGATGTGTGACTGTGCCCCCAGTAAAAAGGGGTTATGCAAGTGACTGTGATGAGTGTGTAACTAAGTTCGTTCTCTTGGACCTACTTGGCACTACTTGTAACAAGAGACGTATATCTTTCACTTAAAATCTACTGATGTATCTGCAGGGCTTGTCCATGGCAAATGCCATAAGTAACAACATGAGAAATGAATATTTATACAAGAAAGAAATGACTGCTTATTATAACACATGAGAAGAATTAATTTAAGACTTAGATGCACATATTAAAATTGATAAAAATGAGTTGTTCAGTTTAATAATTGATAATAGAATTTACCCTTTAAGTTTAATTTTCAGTCTGTTATTCACATTATTTTTCTTTGACATATGTTCTTTGAAAACAAACAATATTTTCCTACCATCATCTGTTTCAATAATAAGATCTGTGATTAAAGCCCCCCCTCCGACTTCTGGAACTCATTAATTACTTATTAATTATCAAAACAAATTTTGATTTATTTAAATAGATTTTTACAATTTACCAAATTCATTCATTATTGCGAATTATATTAGGTTTTCATATTTGTAAGTATTTAGAATGTGAAGATAAATTACTCCCTACTTCCCTATAAAATTAATAGAAAAAAATCAACATTATCATGCAGATTACTTATTTCATATTATCTTCATCTTACTTCCTTCCATATTTGATATCAGAGGACTTGATTCATTAATAATAACCAGGAAAAATAATATTATTTAGACAATATTGCAGATTTTTTAAAATGTTATTTTTTAAGTTGTGTTAATAATGAACATTACTGGTAAAATGGAATATTGTCACATTCCTAGATTTAATATTACTTCCTATGAAATAGCCAATCATTCCAAAGTATAAAAAAGTATTAATGATAATTTAGAGCAATTGTCTAGTTTTCAGGGGAAAAAATGCAAAGTGAAGTCTCCTTGTAACTATTTTATCTAACTGACCCAAAAATATATGCAACTTATAGAAAACAAAACATACAAAGTTTAGATTTTCTTCCTTTTTTTACTATGCATAGATAAACAATATTATAAGATTAACATAAAAAGATAGAAGAAGTAGGGGGGCATCATAGGGATAATATTGAGAAAATTGTAATACTATATTTTCTTCCTTTTCTGAAGTGTCTTTAGAAAACACGTTTTGCAATTCATTTACATTGTAGTCGCCACTTCCTAATTACCCTGCATTACTATAAATTTTCAGATAATTCTTTATTATCTTTTTCAAAAATGTATAATGATGCCTTTTAAATATTTTTGCATTATCTTATAGGTTCACATAAACTGGAAATCATTTTACACTCTGATATTTTGATAAATTTTTCAGTAAGGTAAGAATTCAGTTTATTTCTTTTATTGCATTCTCTTAATTCAACTTTTTTCAAATTCTTTAATCTAATTTCAACTAGAATTAATTGAATCAGCATCATTTCTATTTTTACATAAAGCTTTAATTTTGGCAGAGAAATTAATTTGGCTAGTGCATGTTATCAAGAAAAAGGAATAAATACAAACTTTCTAATACGGATAAAACATTCTTTTCACAAAATCTGAAGTTATAGATTTTTTTTCTGGAAGAAAAGTTTATTTGAAGTTTGAAGAAGAAATAATGGCAGTCAGCACTGATATTCCTGGACAGGCATTGGAATAAAGGAAGCTTGCATCATGTTATGTAGATGTGATCAAAGACCAGGTCTTTGTCAGAATGCATGTTATTGCTGAGTGTTATCTCTATGCTTTCTGTTACTACCTCAAAAAGCAAATACTACATTCTAATTTACTTATTATGAGAAATATTTACCACTTGGGTGTTCTTATAAGTTTGCTTATTAAAATACTTGGGATTTACTTTTGCCATAATAAATCATTATTATTGTGCACTATATTGACATATTACAGAAATTGTAGAATTTAAAGTATGATTTTCAATTATAATTATGTAATCATAGGAATCATTTAGAAAGAAATTATTCTTATCTATGATCCCTCTTATCTCATGTGATTATCAGTTTTGATACAAATAGTTACAGTTCTCACTAAAGGTTTAATATTATCATTAACAAAGTTAAATGGGAGAATTTAAAAGTGGTTAATGTGGAATGCTACTTCTATACTTAATTAATTTCCTATCGTTGAGTCATCTCCTCTAATATCTTAATCAATTTCCAGTGTTATAGAGAAACTGGAAAAGTAGTTTTCTAAGAATTTTTTTTAAATAAGTCACATTTAAAAAAATAGTACTTTCTCATTTTCTATCCAGTATAATAAATTAAAAATAATTATTTGAAGTTTCTTTATTACATTCCATTTCAAAGATACTTATTATTATCATCTGTTTAAAATCCTGTCTCATTATAATGACATGTAGCTTATAAAAATTTCATTTTAAAAATAAATGGGACAACATGATTCTAATCTAAAGCATCATCGCCATAGCAAATATATTTTGGAAATACTTAAAGTAATCCTGCTTTGGTTTTTTGATTCAATTATATCACTGATTAAAGTGTACATAGAAAGTATTTTATATTTCTATCTTATTTCCAGTGAGGATGCTGAGTTTGCTTCAGCATTATATCGTCTCTTCAGGTGGCATGGAGCTCACACAACAATTTTGCAAGCTCAAGAATCTAATGATTCAAATATCAAGAAATGGTGTGAAATCATAGATATGGAATTTCTTGAAGACTTGTCTAATTCTTCATTGGGCCCTGCTCTATGGAGAGGGGATTTGCGATTTTTAAATCCTAATGTAACTAACTGTATTGAATTATTAACACTTAATATTATTTCATATCTGCATTACTGTCAATCATTTAGTATCAAGTGAGCTTTTGGAAATTCTGATTTGTTTTCTTTATTCTGGATTAAAATAGGATATTGGATTCATTTTGATTTTCCTTTTTATGTTAGGAGCTCATTTAAAAACCATCAGTTTGATTTAATTTTTGAAAATAAGCTTTGTATAAACTTTGTTTCCTCTTTTTACTTATTATACCCATTTATAATTATCAATTTTTTAAAAAAGTAATTTTAATTCTATATCATACTTTTTTGGATTTTATTTTTTTATGTGAAATCCCTGAAAAATGATGACTGCCTTTCATCAGTAATTTTTTTAAATACCATTTTTTAGAATATATACAGTTATACAAAGTGAAGAATATTAGCAAAATATATAGATTATAAAATGTAAATGAATGATAACATGATAAATAACATATGAAACTAATTTTTTTTGTATTTTTTATATACTTATAAATTAACAAGGTTTTTTTTATAAATATTATATATTATTATTGCCTTCATAAAATAAAGGGTATAATACTCTTCATATTAATTTTTTTTAAAATATTAGTAATCTTAAAATGGATTTTCTTGAAATCTTCTGAAATTGAAAGCTACTAATGTTAGTATATTTGTTTTTGGTAGTTTATTCAGAGATAAAATGAGTACATGTAAGTTAAAAAATCTTGACAGTTGTTTTGCTCTACAATAAGTTTTAATGCTAGATTATAATGGTATTCCATACCAAAATGTTATAAATTTTATCTTATTTGCTGATTTTTAATGATAATATTTTTTTGATTACAAATTCATCTAATGCTTACCAAAATTATATTACAAATAAAGATTAATTGTTCTTAATGCATTTTTCTTCTCAACCCAGCAAACTAAATCTTCAAGCATCTACCCTGGATTTCAACTTAGACTTGACTTTAACGAAAGTCAAATTCATTTAAATAGCTCAAATCTAACTGATTGTGAACTTTCAGAAAATGATGTAAGTAAACAATTAACTGGTTTTCACTGAAAAGCATTCAGTTTGGTTGCATTATTATTTTGCTATTTTCAGTTTAAAGCTATGTAACCTTCAAACATTTTTTATGCTTTTTCAGAAATAAATTTTAACAATTTATCAAATGCTGAATCAGGTTCTTACTGACTTTAGTTTATCTTATTTTTCTTACATTATTGTATTGCAATTTTATTATTAAATTATTTAATAATATTCTGAATATCCCTAACATTTGTTATCAATATCCTAAGAAATAAATAAGGTTGCTCTATTAATTTGAATACATTATAATATATTACGACATACTTCATTTTATGTTTTAATGGTATCCTGATGTATATTCAGCTTTTAAATTAATTTATAGTATTCCCATGTTGTTTTTCATTAACTGTAAAAAAATGCATAATATTGTCTTTCAGCACCTGATTTTATCACCTGAAATATTACTAGTGGATGAATGCAATTTTTCTTCAATACCAGTTTACCTGCTTTCACCTATTTCTTTTAGACTGTATCCTTTACTACATAAATTTAGTATATTTTTCTAGATATTGTTTATGTATTGATTAATGAAATGTATAATTTTTGTAGCCTGAAGAACTATACACATTTCTTTATCTAACTTCAGATCAATATCATTGCCTAATATGTTTAATGAACGATCAATAAAGCTTTATCATTCTTTGAAAAATAAAAAGGAGGTAATTTTTTTTAGCAGTGACGATATTTACTATTATTTTTAATTGTACATTGATAATGTTGTTTTGACATTAATTTGTGACATAGGTGAACTATACAATCATTAAATTATATATGCCTTTAAGTATAAGCTCCCCCCCCTTTTTTAATTTTTACCATTTTTATTAAGGTTAGTAAAAAAATCAAATCTTTAATTAATACAGGAAATTCAAACCTCAAATCTTAAATGGAGATTGTTTATAATATAAGGAAATAACTATTATGGAAACTCACAAATTTTTTCAGAAAAAAGGCCTAAGAAATCAAGTGGAAGTTTTTCTAAAATTTTGAGGAGGGTAAAAAAGGAATCGTAAATGTGATATTTATCTTCTTTATATAAATAGATTTATACTTTAACTTTCACATCTAAAACATGATTGAAAGAGCAGATGTAAATGGGAAGATTTTATTTCTGTGTTGATAATGAAATTTATAATTGAATGATCTTATTAATAACAAGTTGTAATTTTTTATAAATTGATTTGTGCATAGCAGCCATTAACTAATTTTCATGTTATTGATTAACCAGAATCAATAATTCATAGTTATTTCAATATAAATTTTCATACTGTTCTACTTTTGCTTTGGCAGCATATTGGAATTTTTATTAATATGCTGCTTTTTAACAAATTTCCTCTCTAGTCTAAAAGAGAATATTAAGAATATTCTTGAAATAGTACAAAATCTAAACTGTTTATTCTTTTTAGCAAATGTAAAAAATATATGTGAATTGTTTTTGTTGAATTGCTTAAACTGATTTCTCTTATAAAACGATTTATAGTATTTATAGACCTGTGTCATATTTGCTTGTTCAGAAATAAATAACATGTACATTTCTTGTTTTCAAAAATATAGTTAACATTAATTTAGTGATTAATTGAATTGTAAAATTTATTGAAATGAGCTGTTTTCTTTTATAATTATGACTTTGTTGAGATGAGCAATCTGAAATTCAATCTCATTGAAAATGTAATTATATTTTTCATTTAATTTCATAATTGCAAAGCAAGTGAAATAGATTTTTTTTAAAAAAGAAGGATTTTTTTTAAAGAATTCATTTGTTAAAATTAAATAAATGGATACTAGCATTTCAGATATTTTTTAAAAACAATCTTTAACAATGGCTTATCTTCTTTTATGGAAAATTCAAGCAATATTTGATGCATTGAAAGACTGTTCCTTTCCTTTAAGTTTTATGTGTTTATTTTTTATGACATGAAGAAAATTGTCAGAAATTCTTATTCATATGATTATAAAATTTATTATAAAAACAACGAAGACATATTTCCAATTTTGTCACTAAATTTCAGAATAAAAGGAAATAAACTAATTCTCAAAAAGTATAGAAAATTTTAAAGAATATTATAATATTTTAAGGAATTTCCAATGTGAAATGTAACAGAATATGAACATATGTCTTTATAAGATTCCATGAATAGATTTTAGATTACATATTTTTTATTTCATTGGATTATGAGTGACATTTTTTAGTATAAGAGATTACAACTTTTGAATTTAATACATATTTTCTTTAAGTCATTTTGTGTAGTTGTTCATTCCTTTAATTCTCATTTATCATGTCACTTTGTTGTATTAAATAACAATACATTATACTACTTTGTTGTGATTATAATGCTGGCAAATTCATTTTCACCATTCTTATATATATTTTTTTCTTTCCTACTAACATTTATATATTATAATCTTTTTACTAATTTTATTTTATCTATTGCATTTCGAATGCATATTGTGTTTTGAAATAAAATATAGAAATTGCATTAGTACTATATGTACAATTGAATATCTTTTTCCTTTGTCTTTCATGTGTTTTTATAATCTTATTTTTGTTTGCTTAGCTAGCATTTATTGTTCAAATGGGATATTCGATTGCTACAAACAAACCAAAACCTGATAGATCTCTGAGCACCATCAAATGGCAAAAAATGACTTTATCTGGTGATATTAAATGTAAGTTTATGTGTTAGTACATATATATCAACACTATTGTATTTCTAAAAATATATAAGCTGTAATTTTTTTTAAGATGCTTTGTAGTTCATTTATCATAATACTGATATATGTATTCAATTGAAAACTTATTTTTAAAAATTTAATTACAGACAATAAAATATCGACATAAATAAGTGACGTTGTTTTTAAATTGTCAGACAATTTTAGTTTCATTATTGAAGCATCTTATTTCAGTTTAGAATCTGAAATTGTATTTCCATTTAATGGAGATTTTGATATCTTTCTCATTTTGTTGAATTCTGAATCATGCTAAAGTATTTGAAAGTGAATTTGCGAAATATGTTTTTCTAATCATATATACATATAT